>JAPYZS010000273.1:0-80776 GCA_030522925.1 Trissolcus japonicus | reverse complement strand
ATTTACATTTTATTTGTATTTTGCATGTATAAATTCCAAGCTTTTAGTTTGTAAATTGTATCCTTAAAATATTTAAATTCAGTTTGATCGAACAATAAAAGTTCGTTTTTTTATTTTTTTTTTTCTTTTTTTTTTTTTTTTTTTTTTTTTTTTTTGAAAAAAATGGAATCCGAAAAAAAAATTGATTTGAATTAAAAAAAAATAAAAATGATTATATTAGATGGTTAACATAATTTCAGTTTTCAATTATCTTCAAACGTGACCAGATTTCAATTTTCGTCCCGATCGTCGCATCTTGTTGAATACGAACGACAAAAAAAGATAACTTTACTCTTACGTGGTGTCAAATTTAATTGCATCCAAATGTCGTGTCTGGCGACATTTACAGCGCCGTTAATCAAATAATAACACACCAACAAACACTTGCGTCCCGTAATCGAAGGTACATAAAATTTCCAGTCTTCAATTAAACCAACTGTCTGTACATCAGAAACTGATGACTCGAAATCATAATTTTTCTCAGCAAATATTATTTATTATAATCGTATTTAATGAAACAAAAAAGAGTCAATATATTTTTTGTTTGATTGAATAAAAGAGACTGCGTTGTCACCACAAACATCTCGGGTGACTTGTAACGACGTCACTGCACGTACATTTTGCGAAGAAAAAAAAACATGACAGTCATATACTTGTGCTTTTCGCGGTCACGGAGAAGCCAGAAACATCTTCGTTACTGAGTGTGTAACACCTCGAATGAACGCACATAGCAACGTTGTATCTCGAGGGAATCGCAAACAAACGCATTTTTTTTCTAAGTCACTTAACACATCTACGCAATTCTACCACGATTGAATATTTAAGAACAAATATACATAATTAATCGCTTTCACATCAGATTAAAATAAAAAATTTTCAAAACTTAAAAATGTTTAAATAAAAGAATGCGTGGAAGATTTTACACCACGTGTCATAATTACCCTCAGTTGGATTTGAATCTTGAAATTTTCCACTTTATTTATAATCAGAATTTTAATGTTTTGTATCTTTTTTGAAGTGACTTTTTTCCAAAAATTTAATCGGAATGCATCTGAACGTATAACACATTGGCGAGACACGTGTGTAACTGCGCCGTTTCATTTTGCAACCAACTGCCAAGGACACTTGTGCGTGCAACGCGTAACGAAGCAACAAGCAAAACGTTTTGCGGGACGTATTCCTCGGCATTCCCAATCGCTATCGATTATGACAGACGAATATTGAATAGGTCGGGTTTTATGCAGTGACACTTATCACTCCTCGAATAGAACACAAAAGGTGGCGCTGCAAAGGTGACTGGTAGGTTCCCACGATTTCGGAACCAAATTGGGCCGCACAATGCAGGTAATGACACTCACCCCTGCACTGTTACCAACGAGCCATAACAAAAGATTATATTCTGCCATGGATGTTGCACAGTCACCCTAGCCTAGCTGGCGTGCAGATAGAAAGCCCGACGCGTAATATTGATTTTTCGGATTGCTTTAAGGCGACCGTTCGCATGTCGAAGTGGGGGACAGTGACACTCTGCCGAGTAAACTGTCACACGCTTACGGGGATTCGAGTCAATTTCAATGCAAATACAATTTTTTTTCCTTCAATGCGCAACTATAATTCATGTTCAATACCGCCCCCTTTTTTATGCCTATCGTTTCCTCGTTTGAGTGTTGCGAGCAGTTTTTGTTTTAAAGTTACGATTGAGCGCCGCGTTATCGACAAGATAAAGTAAAATGAATCGGAAAATTATATTCTCGCGTGTAATAAAAGCTGGACTAATGATACTCCCGTGTCATTGCTGTGATAGTGTCATAAATTACGCAACGAGCAACTGAAAAACGCTGTTTAATTTGTTCTTCTAATTTCAAAATGTTAACAATTCGATTCATCTGGAATTACAAATCCGATCGCCATACATGCGCTACAAATATTTCTGTTCGTCTGGATAAATTAAGATACTTTTCGAATCTTAAGAAACATTTTTTTACGAGCAGAACTTGGATTGACTTAATGGGTTCAGAAAAATTTAAAACGTCCGTGACTCGATTCATCAAAAACATCTTTTTTTTACCGTCAATGTTTGCCCAATCGAAAAGTTTGTGTACTTTGGTCGTCCGCCTTCCGCCAATCCACTTTACGTCTTGGACTTATTTTTTATTTATTTTTTTTAAGCCGGAAAATCTCTGACGAATTTCATTAGAGGGGTTCTCCATAGCGGCAATTCAGAGTAAACGTGTTTTCGACGACTTTGTCCGACGGAGCTCTCTGGCTTTAGGAAAAAAATATTATCCAATCTACGCAAGCGACTGTTGTATATTGTACTGACGTGAAGTGTTTCCGTGATGTTCACGAGGTTGCGTAATACTCCCACTAACCGTGCCTTCCCTACGATTAGTTAAAATAAGCCCCGTGCTGATCAGACGGTTATTTGATACATTTGATCCCCAAATGACTTTGTTACAAAAAGTATTAATAGCAGCTTTTGTTATTAGAAGTGCTTAGACATCCGATGGGATTTAGCAAGAGGATTAGATGATAAATGAAAGAATAACATGTTTATCTGAAATTGATTTACTGAGCGTTCGATCAACCTCTAATTCAAATCAAATTAATTTATAATCAAATTGTTGAATATTTGATTAACATTTTTGTTGTACTTTTTGAAACCCCCATAAAATATTTGAATGAATCGTTGGTTTTACAGCGGACATCAAAGGTCGAACGATCTCCTTGAGTCGTGTCTGCTTTTCATTACCAAAACGCAAAGTTTGCATTCTGAAAAATAATAAAAGTTTGAGTATAGCAATCAAGATATCCGAGAACCTGCAATTTGCGTTTCCGTGCATCTAATTTTATAGCGGAATAATGCAAGCGAAAATGTGGGTCGATGACATATCGATCAACCACGACGCCGGAAAGACTATGACCTGAGAACTAGGAAGTCCGAACACCATGACGACGGTGGGACAATCACGCGAGGTGATTGACTCGGCGATTCTACAAAGCTGCGCCCATCTTGCCTCGGCCGTCATTTTTCGTAGGCGTAAAAATATGACAGACTTTTGTTGTATCGCGGTTCCTAAGCAACTATCCGCCTCACTCTCGTCAATTACAAACTATACTTTCTCTTACACATGACACGGCTACGTGTTTGCATATCGTCCGAGCTCTTCGTGTCGATAATCATTAAAAAATTTTACAACTCCACTCGGCCGATATCATCTGTCAAATTGTTTCCTAACATTCGATACTTTTTTCTTTTAAAGCGTCTTAAAAAAAGTGTTTTAATTTGAAATCGCTTGTTTTCATAATAATAATTTCCAGTTTAAACAATTCAGATTTAGTTATTTGTACTTGTAAATAGAAACAGATTAAAATTAAATTTTAATCATTATTAAGTCTAAATATTTTCCTTCTTTTTAGAAAGATAAAAAAACGGTAGGAATTCGATTACTTCAAGGAGTGATTATTAATTGCCGCAGAGGCCGCCGTTTGACTTTTGCTCCCTGGATTTACGAAATATTAATTGACGTCAAATAGTTAAATCAGGAAAAAGCATTCGCATCATTAATGATGGTTCGATTTTCATTAATTACAAGTTTGTCATTAGTATAACGGAGGCCAGTTCCCGTTCCAGCACATTAATCCAAGAAAATTCCTGCATATAGTGCTATTATATTTCAGCAACTTCGATCGTGAATTCCTCGGTCCATCAATTAAGCCTTCCATATTGGACTCTGAAATTGCTCTAATACAAACCGAAGTTTCCCAAGGGAAACAAAAATGTTACCGACAATCATCATTTGTCAAGCAAACCCATACGATTATTCAAACGGTTTCATTACAGTTTAAATCGAGCGTCATTCGTGATCATCATCGACCAACTTGGATGCAACTTTATTTGGATGATTGCATTTTTTACGCGCCGAGCGCAAGCTGTTTCGGTGCATAATTAAGCCGGACATCAATTACTTTTTGACTCGATAAAGAGCCTCGGGAGTGGATGACTGTAAAAGACGCTGTTTATCGTGCACAGAGATAGAAGACGCGAAGGCTTTTTACGTTTCTACATTGCCGAAATACCGGTTTTCTCTTGAAACAAAACGAACGCACAGCGGAACAACATTCCTCGGTAAAAAAATAATGGGCAAGGTCCTCGGCGCATTCTGAACGCGCTCGATGCAAGCCAGATAGCAGAAAGAGAGAGAGAGAGAGAGACGACAAGAACATTAGCGTCAGCTGATGCTGCCTCTTGCCGTATTGATATTTTGGAAACAAATAAAATATGGACCGAACTTTGTTTTATGAATAAAATTTTATGATTGGAAAAGTACTTTATATTACAAAATATAAATAATAATTTTTTATTTACAAAAATTCTTTTTCATAAAGCAATTTGTTTTTCTGTCTATTCAACTGCACAAATTATAGAAAAATGTAAAAAAAAGTTTTTATAGAGATGGGTTTAAAAAAATGTCTAAATTGCACTGAGAAAAATGATGAGAATTGAAACAACTAGTTTATATCAAAAAGCAATTTCATATACAATTACGTGAACATTTGCACTAATTTTGAAAAGATTCACTTTTTTGTATTAATCACTTTCAAATTAAAATAAATCTGCTTTGACATTGACGGCTTAGTTAAAATTTTGGAATCAGTTTATTGAAAAACATGTATACAATATTCAAACTAAGTCAAAAAAAGGTGTCGAAAAAGTATCTTCAAAGTGTCAACATTTAAAGCACTTGTTTTTGTAGTGTATATAAAATAGGTTTGAAAATCCTTTGGATGCGTATAAAAATGTTTGATCAGCAGAACCGTTGGTTTGGAATTCGGTCTTCTGATACACACAGAGTCTGATCCAACACACGTACAGATGCGCTCGCGCACCAACGAGGGATGACGGCTAGCGTGAGATTCGGCAACAGCGCCTGGAACCACGCAGGCTCGAATTGGTTGGGCTTTGTCTCGCTCCGTCTTTGTTCGCTGGCACAATCGTCTTCGTTCCGCTCTTATCTCCAGCACGTGTCAAATGTTGCATGAAAAATGCGAGCCCTCACTTTATCGCTTTTTATCTTATATTTTCAACGAGGGTCAAACAAAAAGGGCGTAATTCGGGCGCAAAAACCAAAAGCGAAATGTCTTATCGTGATCTTGACCCAGTAGACACGTTGTTCGACGGGTTACATAACTTTGCAACTCGGTTCGTTGATAATGTGAACAAACCGGTAACGCGAACGCGCTTTCTGCCGATGCCGAACTTGCGCAACGCTCGCTCTCGGTTATGCCACCCAATTACGCTGACGTAACCGCGCGTGCGATTTGTCATCTGTGTGCTTACAAATTGTCCGAGAAAGTATGAACCTGACAAAAAAAATTATATTTTTAACCATATACACACTGTCCAGGTAAAAATGAACGTACATGTGACATACATATGACAGACATGTACGGTGAAGCATATATAATCGAATATATGTCACATATATGCAATCATATGTGATCATATATTCGATTATACATTTGACATAGGTACATAGAAGCCATATATACAGTATGCCATATATGTAGCAAATATGTTATCATATATCCGATATATATTAAGTATATATGTCATATATGCAATATAAGTGTTAATTATGGGAAATATGGAGCAATTAATGATACACATTCACTTCATAGAAGGTGACATATAGATATGTATGCAAACTAATGTTGTGCAGAACAGGAGTTGCCTAACTGAAAATCGAGAAGATCGCGTTAGGCACCCCGCGCGAGAAAAAAGTAAAACGATGAAAAATAAAATCGCGCGTTTCCCGAGTTGTTTGCAGGGCCTTGAACAATCATCGATCTTTTGTTTGGGAAAGAAGAAATTACCTGGCATGAATGATTGCACGTTTTGCAACCCCAGACGTGTCATTTTGTGGCGTCTTTCATTTGTACCTTCGGTGGTGTTTATGTTTGCACGCTCGCGTTACAATTGTAACGCCTTGAAAAATGTGATACCATTTTTTCTGCCCCTCTGTATAAGTACAGCTATTACGTGCTCTTTGCACCATGAAAGCATAAAAAAAAATCAACACGAAACGCACCTCTCGCAATTTGCTACTTGTTTTAAAGCAGCCTTTTTATTTTTATTGAAACAAGAACAGCAATCGTTTTGCTATCTATGATAGAAACCAAATTTACTTTATTTTTGTTTTTATTTTTTCGCACACGATAAATTTGATTTGTTCAACATTTGCTGCAAAATATGAGCAGTAACCAGTTTCCATTAACTCATTATGTCCAACGTCTTCCGGTTTATCTCTAACATATTCCACTCGTTTGAGTTTATCTTGTCAAATATTTGTAAAATGTTGCTTGCCGTTTGTACCAACGACGATCATCGTCCGATAACGATCGTTATTCATAAGGGAGTTTATGATAACGGTGGATGATAAATAGTTTATATTTTTGTTGACGCGGTGAGAAAACTTTTTATCGCACGAATCTTTTCACTGAGTGGTATAAAATTAAAACTGGTGTATCATTGAGAAAAATATAGTCATTAAGATTATACCAGATTGATTTAACGGAACGCACCAAAGCACCAAGTATTAATTTACGTGACTCATCGGGGCGTCGTGGATCTTGCCGCGCAAGTGCAAACAAGTTGAAATTAATAAAATAAAAAAAATTAACACCAGGACTATGCAAATGATCCTGAATGTCAAGCACCTTTTTACTATACAAGATTCGTTTTATATACTTGTAATAATTTGCCTGACGGTTGTAACCTGGATCTGTTTTCAATGGCTGATCATGTCAGAGCGAATGTTAACAGTACACTTGATTTGTCCATAATTTTAAAAATCTCAACACCTCTTTAATTTGCGATACTGCTTAAAAATTTGCACAAACTTAAAAAAAAAAAACAAACAAATTAAAAATATGTTAATAAATCAGTCAACATTCTTTCAATACTTTTTAATTTTAAATTTCAAAAGAAATGTAATTTAAAGATCTGAATTTCATTGTAAATTTTGTTGAACTATATTTAGCAAGTTCAACAGTTAAAAGTTAAAAAAGATGTTCAAATATTGAATGAAGTAAATGAAGGATTCAATTTAAAACCCCAATTTAAAAATTGCCATCAATGTTTTTAATTTAACTGGAAGAAACTGAAAATGAAAAAAAGACAATTCAAATTGCATCTAAATGTCAACCTTCAACCATCTGTAGTGGAGTGGAAAACATCGTGACGAAGAAGAGGCGCGTGTTTCGAAGTGGAGGATCCAAGTTGAGAGTCACTGTTGGGCCGGTCTTTTAGCTGTTGGTTACATGCTCACCTTTTAAAAGGCTGGTTTGAGTCCGGCTGGGGGTTTAAGTAGTATGGGACTGATGGCAGTCTCGATGCCCGCAGCGTGTATTATCATTAAGACTTGGGGGCCCCGACAAGCACTCGCGCTCAACTTTGTATTCGCGATCGTTTTATGTATGCGTAAATACATAAAGCGGTGTACGCACGCGCGTACGTGCCAACACAAACGCAGGGGTCGTCTCTAAGCTCGCGGAGTATCGGTCGATGGACGGTGTGCGTGCATCCCAAGATAATATACATTTTCCGCGAAGTCAATTTTCTCTCTCAACGGCGAGCCATTGGCGTCGCAACTCCCCTTTATTTTTATCGATTAAATTGTACTCGATCGGAGGCATCGCGGTTTGTTTACCTTTTGCTCGCCTGGCCTCTCTTGGTGTTCGGAATGTAAATTTTGACGAGCCCGCATTCGGCATGGCAAACAGCCGGCCTTTTCATCGCACGTGATTCGCGGGACAGTAACGAGTTCATTACCCGCTTCTCTCTCTCTGTCTCTCTCTCTGTCTGTTTGTTTACAAAAACGCTCAAACACCAACGAAGCTTCTCGCGCGATTGTTCGCACAGACGGATTATATATTTTGACGTCCCGGCTATTCATCTTGCAACGATAAGGAGCTACTCGCATAATCGTTCCAGTTTACTGGAATGTTCAGCGGTTGAATACACATTCCAAATTCTAAAAAGTTCCATGAAACATAATTCTCTTTTTATTCCTCTATCCCTGTCAATTATCACGTGTCATATGGCATGTGAGTTGAAATTAAAAAAAAATTGAATATATTTTTAATTTTGATTAAATTAAAAATATAGTTTGTTACGAAAATTCACACCTTATGTGCTGTATATATCCATGTCTGGCGTGCTCCAAAAGGAACCCCGGGTTCCGCATGTCGAGGTTCTCGAAAACCATTTAAATAGACACTGTGAGGCTCGTGAACTCGCACATAATATAACAACACCAGAACGAAAAAAATTGAATTTTTCTTTTTCTTTTAATTCACTGTTTGGCAGAAACACGCGTGGTCAATAGCGCGAATCGCTCTCGTACAATCCGAGCCGGCAGGGATTTCCCGGCAACTTAAACTACGAACACTGACAACCCGGTCAATCATCATTTTCGGCCGGAAAGCGTCCGGGGACAGCGCGGCGTGCCCGGCGACATAAACAAACGGTCAGACGTGCTCAAATCGGACCGATACACAAGCGCTCGGACGAATGCGAGGCAACTGAGCACTCGAGTAACAACTGCGGCGGCACGAGCCGGCACAACGAGAGCGCGCCAGTCGACGCTCGGCTAACCCAACCTGAGCGATCCCCTTCCAACGGCGTCTTCGATCAAGGAAAGCGCATCAAAAATACACCATGCACTGCGGCAAAAGACAGGCACCGTGGCACCATAACACATTTTCCCAGTCATAATCCGCGAAACCTTTGTTCGACCTCGGAGCCATTCTATCTGAGAAAAATAATAACAAAATACAATCTTGCAGGCAATAAAAAATATATTGCATGCGTTTACTATAAGACACATAGGTGGCCCATATATTCTCTATACATTGTTATTCTAAATATTAGTTAAATAAAAATTTTATATATGAGGCATATACAGATATATATGTACAATAAAACATATGAAAAATTATATACAACATGTAAAATGCTCGTATATTTCGATATACTTATCTGTATGTGTGAAATTAAAAAAAAATTGCATAAAAACGATTTTGGAGAACGATAAAATTTAATGATTTTCAATTATCGAATGTATAAAGAGAAGCAATAAAATTTGTTTGCATATAAATTGGCTGAGTGTTGCGATGATGATTCGGTGAAGATCAAGTTCGGACGATGCCGCTGAAGCGAAACTGTTTTCATAGACAATTTTATCGAGAAAAAGTCTTCTGGGTTCATAGAGCGGAAACTAAACTGATTGCTGAATAATTAAGAGAAAGTGAAACCTCTTTATATATCAGAGCAAACTCGACTTTTTGGAGTTTCGTATTTTCAGCAGGTTGTGGTTTAATTGAATTATTGTTGGTTTTACGACTGGAAATCTTGTTTCGTTATAGTTTTGAATTGGCTTTTTTGTGTCAGGGGTGACTAAGACGCGAATGATGTGTCCGTTGAAGAACTTTTATGACCATACTTAATGTACACACAAATTATATAAGTTGTGTAAAATTTTAAACTTTTTTTTTTCAAACCGATCATTACTATATATACTGAAATTTGCAAGAGGTATGTAATATTAAAATTGACATTTATATTGTACGTGTAAGAAATTTGTTTAGCCTTAAATTTAGAGGCTGAAGTTAAAATATGAATAAATTCGTTTCGAAAATACTTATGGGCTATAAAAAACAAACCATTTCCAATAACTTGTAAAAAATAACTAATGAAAGAAGATAAAAAAACTTCTCACAAATTAGTAATCAAAAATTCAGTTCGCGTTTCGTTCTAACTTTTTCGTCATTTTTACACTTTCGTAGACCTGCGCGATTGACCCTGGTCGCTTATTACCTAAAATTATTATTCTGCCATCGCCAACAGATAACGTCTTCGCGTGCGCTTTCTTTCGCAATAACCATTATGAAAAAGTTGAAAAATCAAAAATACAGGTCTGAAAAGAGTTGTGTTACGTCTGTGAACAATAATAAATTTCAGACGATCAAAAAGTTTATACCGAGCCAGAAGGTTGTGTGTTCAGTTTGTTTTCCACACTTTTATTTCACAAATTATGAGGCAACGATTTGAGACCTTTCCAACCTTAACCAATCTGTAGCGCTGAAGAAAAACTAAATTGTTGCATGAAATTGTCAAATAAAAATGGTTTTTACGGCGCGAGTTAGATCTCTGGTTTTTATAACGATATGCTTTGTCTGGAATGAAAAAAAAATGTTTTGCAAGTAGATTATAAAAGTACAATAACGAACACAAAGTACAATTAATGTTTTTTTTTGCGCATAATGTACGTTTTGAAACAGGCGTCGGGTGTACAAGACCTTTCACTCATATAGTCTCAATTAATCTAACTTTGCAATTATTTCCGAACACTGGTTCCACCACTTGCGACACTCGCGTTATTCGCGATACTTTTTTACATCATGCGTAGGGCAATCATCCAAATTTCACTCAAAGAACGAACGCTTCACGCAATCGTTACTTATTTTGAAAGTTCAGGGTGTCATATATGTAACATATATAATTACCATATATGTAATTATATATGGTCACACTTACAAAGCATGTAAATGTTGTCATATTTTTGTCATATATGGAGTCATATATGCCGCATATATGGCTCTATCCGAATCTCTTGTAAGCTTATCCAGATCTCGTGTAAGAATATATAAAAAATGTTCGCTTATAAGATACAAGATTTTTTTTTTAGTTTATTACAACATAGGTTAATTGAATTGGCCGTGGAGCAATTTAGTGCTCAATTACAAATAAAGCTAACTGAATGTAACATGAATATCGGAACCCTCGAGACGAACAAAATAAATCAAACCTCGGAGATTAAAACAAGGCGCTTTCTCAATTTCACAACCGCGGGCAAACACACCAACTAATATCAATTATAGCACAGATTTCGGATTACTATATCGCTTTAACAAGACTGTTACGGGTTGTAACAAAAACGATCCAAATTGCATTCCATTTCATAACATTTGCAGTACACAACGAATGGGCTAATTAACTAAAAGCGTTTAAGAGAGAAGCGGGAGCGTCGTGCGAAGTTTGATTAAATAGTAATTAAACGTTTCCGTTTGTCTAATTTCGTGTAATGAGCAGCAATTTCAAAATATTCCACGTACCCCATATCTCTTTTCTTTTACAATTAGCGAGAGTTGGTTCTGTTTTGTTTTTTCAATTATAATATTACAACATCCTATCGTAACAACGGATTGTTTTTTTTTTTTTTTAATTTCATCATCATTTAATTAATTATTTTTTTACGATCCATTTTAATTTTCAAACGTGAAATAAAAATGACCACTGGGTGTAAAACGAGTCGATTTTTTGTGTAAGGTATTTTATTATGAAAAAGTGGTCGAGTCTTTATTCGCGTCTGATGTCTTTTTTAAGCGGAATTAACAGCAGGACAGACGTCTGCGTCAGCCGGAGGCTTCGAAAAACAACAATGTTCACCGATTTAACACTCGCTGCGTATAGACAAAGGATTTTTCAGGTCCTCGTCGTCTATCGGTGTAGCTGTGAGTTGTTCACTGACAAGGAAAATCGAATGGCCGCCGCTGGCTTTTGTCTCGGACACGTCAAGTGTTCCATTTGAAAAATCACTTGTTGGTCGTCGGCTCTCAAGATTCGCGGTCAAAACAATGCGATCAGATAGTGCCAAACGGAATATCTCGGTTGCAAATCGCGAGCGTTGATTATAATCCAAAAATTCAGCCGTATAATTACAAGCCCAACTGGGTGCGGCGTCAGGAGGAAGTGAGCAGCGCGGAAGGTTACCCCGTTCGCCCCAACCGAAGTCCGAACCATGGCCCGAGGGCATTATTATCGAACACTCGAGGGTCCGGGATAAATAAGAGCCTATTAAATTACTATAACAGGGCGAAACGCGAGTGGCTGCGCGGTAGCAGCGCAACATTATAATTTAAAATGCTGAACCTGAAGGGGCTCTGCATTGCCGAGTGGCTCAAATCCGCCACTTAATTTTTTCGGTGGCGTTAAGATTTGTGAATGACAAAAAAAATGAGGTGATTATGTGCAAGTCGAGAGGAGCTTTGGCTTTGGGGTATAACAACTGGTATTAAGTCGCTCAAATTCATGCTCAAGTGTAAAAGCCGGGAACTTTTTTTTTCTTCCGCAATGGTATATACCAAATTCATGTGCTTCAGTTTTTATAAAACTTCTTCTTAACTAGGTTTCCATTGCAAAATGAACAATAAAAATAAATAAAAATTAACCAAACGTAATAAAAACGTTTTTATATTTGTTTTTTTTTATTTTTGATTTATTTTTAACTTTTACTATGAAAATATAGTAAGATGGGATTAACTAAAAAAACTTCCGACTTCTTTTCTTTGCGAGTAGACTTTTTTTTAAAGGCGAAGAAAAATGTCTTGTCCCAGGTAAAAAAAGAAATACTTTCGAGATGATAAAACTCGATCTGCGGTCCGGACTCTTTTGTTGCTGGCACTGGCAGGATAAAAAATGACACAAATAAACATGCGTCAGATGAAAAAAAAACACGACGTATACGACCTTCTTCGTCGAACTGCTCAGCATCCCGATTCATGTGACACAACCAGAGAGCCAACAACCCTAACTATGTTATTGAAATAAATGGTGCGATGGGTGTGCGCATCAGAGGGAAATCGGAGGATGTATTCTTGACGCGCCCCTTTTTGATTAATCAGAACCGTGATGTCGAGAGGAACAAAGGAAACGCATCAAAAGCCAAGAAACTGCAACCAACGTCCCCTGGTGCTTTTTTCGCATCCGCCATTATATAATTTCAGGATCGGATGTATTGCAAATTAATTAGGGTACATTTTTTTTACCGGACAAATGCGAGTGACAAAAAAAAAGCGGTTTGCAATGTGGGCGGAGAGAGCCGCGACAGGACTCGGCTCCAATTTCGTTCATACGCGTGCTTTATTCTCCTCTGACGTTTACGGCTTCATCTGATGCGAGCCCTCTGAATCACATTACTTTACGCTCACTTGATTTCAACGACGGCAAACATGAACAATAACCCGAACGAACTGAAATCAAGAATTATATATTACGCTCACAGACTCAGAGTGCAATCATATGTGTGCACTCTGACCAATTCAAGAGTTTACTTTCTCGGCTCGAGAATCGGTCTTCAAATTGAGTACGAAGTATTTAAACAAGCCACTTAGGACTTTTTTTTAATCAGACAAAAAAATGTTTAAATTTGCACAGGTTTCGAATTGCACAATCGAGATTGAGTTTAACACTGGACGTACCGACGACAGAAAATAGATATTTTTTCGTTTGTTCTCTAATTTTGTAAGAGATCCAATAAAACAAAATTGTATCATTTCTATTTTCGTATGGTATATTAATTTTTTATTTATAATCATTAAGTTGCAAATAATTAAAATAATTGAAAGTATAATTTAAATGCACTGAGAGCGTGAATTAAACGATGTCTGCGCATTTTAATCATGTTTTATTATTTTTAAATATATTACTGATAACCACGAGATACACTTTGTTATTCAAAACAAATCGTAATTAAAAAGTGTTTCCAGACGTCTCACCTTCTTCTTCAACACAGAAGTCGAAGGAAATAATTTCATTTCAATATTGCATTTAAAAGTAAAAGAAATCGCAAAAACCCCGAGACGATAATTGCAGCAGCAGGTTGCGCTGTAACACATTTTGTATGACAATATCAGACGATCAAATTAATTTTCCACGTCATGTTCTATAAATTGCTCCACAGTCTGCCGTAAATAAAACGCGATCTACCAATGGCGCAAGGTGCAAATACGAGGTTGTCAATTAGACCGCGGCAATCGCTGACGAACTCAAGCCCCCGACGTCGGATTTATTAATTGAAACAAGATCGACAATCGTAACAAGCGTGACAACGGCTTTCATCAGCGATAAACTAAATTGACTCGGCTGAATTTATTAAAGCGCGCGCTGAAAGCGAACGTGAAAAGACGGTTATGCGAGAGAAATATATATAATGGTCGCGCGCGGCGAACGGCTGACACGTTATGAAGGCGCATGACTTTCGTTTATTGTAACGTCCCCACCGATGGTGAAAAGGGAAATTCGTCAGAGCGTGCATCGTTACGAGCGCAAATCGGCAGATAACGCACGACAAGCTCCGCGGCGCTCGCTCTGCAGATCTCCGATACACAGTTTCTCGTTTCCAAGACTTCCTCCGCATGATGCGATCGCGGAAAGAAAAAACGCACTTCACTTCCACTTCTCGGAAATGACAAATTCTCGAATCACTTTCAACTTGCTTGTAAAAGAAGACTTGTATTCTCAAAACCCCCTCGTTTGCTGTATTTCTTTTTCTCATCTTTCAATTCAACACGTCTTTCAATTGAAATTGAATCAAAAATTGTTTCCCACCAATCAAAATTTGAAGGGAATACGTACATCTTTAGCATGAAAACAATTTTACAATTTCATCATTTTCTCATCGCCATTTATATGGAACAATTTTTGCATGCGAATCATCGCGAATCATCGATAAATTTTTTTTTGTACAATCACCTTTATTTAAATCAAACAGTGAGCTCTGTAACGTAAACATATGTGTGTGTCTCGGTTGATACTTCAAACGCCTTATTATATTTCCCATCAGCAAGATTACGATGAATGTCAACACGCAAGTCACTCGGCGCGACGATTATAAAAACTGGCGACGTAAATAAATACCCGAGAATATCAGTGAAAGTTATTTACAATGGCGCGCGGTCACAATGCAACGCGCCGCTCGATCGACAAGTTCAATCTCACGTCTAATGCGGTCTTTCAGGGTTTCGCTCCGCGGAATATCACAATGAAAGGAACATTTTATTTACGGAGCAATTTTACTCGAAACTATTCACTCTTTTTTCAATGCAAACTTGAGCTGTTTCTGTTTCATCTCACAGTTTTTAGCATTTTCAAGTATGAAAAATAAACTTTCTAGATCTGCTGCTAAAGTTATATTATCCAAGTCACCTTATTAAATATAAACGGGAGCAACAAAAGCGTTTGAACGTTCAAGAGTCGATATAAATTCGCTTTTCTGAAAATTCACTTTCTCTGTGAGGGTCAGTGTCTTGAAGTAGGGCACGGTTTACAAACAACCCCGTTCTATTTCATACTTGACAAATATTCTCATTCGTCCTACTTTTTTTAACGCTTCAGTTGCTTTTGTTATGCAGTGACCGTTGCCAAATTGAAACGAGTTTCGATTCTCCTACAGGTACACTTTCAAAGTGGACCTCTTATTATGATAATTATATTAAATCACCATTTAATATAATATTAAATAATAATTAATAATTTAAAGTTATCAATCTGAAATAACTTGACATGCGATCTTATAAAATAATTTTAAAAAAATGTTAGTACCATAAATAATTTTTTTTAAGTCATTTCATTTTCAATCAATCAGTTCTTTTTCACGATTCTAAAAGCTTTGTTTAAAACCCCTCCATGTTTTTGTACCAAAAAAGTTTGCCTTTGTGAATGTCAAATTATGTCATGTCGACAGTAAGAGATCAAACAAACAACTTTCGACAGCAGATGCAGCTCTCGAATAATATGAATACAGTTTTTGGTTGTCCCAAAAAAATCAGACGAAAAGAGTGTACCGTATAGTGCTGTTTCGCTGCGATGGCATATATTATACAAGCAACGTGCATTGTTGTCATAAACATAATATAACAGCGAACCAAAACAAGACGCGTGCGACAACGTCACAGCGGCAGTGTTGCAGTTTACATTCTATCTGCGAGGCGAATTCATATCACGATCAAATTATGAAAACACGCGGCAATTTCGATGAAATATGACAACTTTTTTTACGTAAAAAATATGGGACGTGCAATTTTGTAAAATAGTCAGATTTTTATTCAAATTTTGTAAATGTGAAAAATTATATCCATTACATATAAGTTTTTTTAATATCTGTATTTAATTAAAATCTCGATTAAAATGCAATTATAATATTTAGAATCCAAAAACAAAAATAAAATTAAAAGATAAAACCGCTCCCTTTGACAAAGAATTTAATTTTATTCTATTTTTATAATTCTTTTTATTTCAAACTATTTTTCAACCCAACTCCATCATTTTGATGTGAGAACATTGGTGACCATAAAAAGCCATGGAACAAAATATAAGAATAGCGAGATTTGACCCTGACCCAAATATCGAAACAATATCGCTATCCGAACGACTTTCAAGCGACGTTAACGATCGAAAAAAAACGAGCGTGTACCTTCGTGCCTGCATCACCTTAATTTATATTGTCTCCGTTCCCGAATTGCCATCTAAGACGTTCGGCATGTTCACGCGCGGTTTTGTATTATTAATTAATTTCCGATCGGAACAACGGCACGGAATAATTTGCATATTTATAACCGAAGCGTGGTCCCGAATGTGCTTTGTACAGTCTCAATAATTTGCGGTGGAAGAGGAATTACCATGCCAGACTGGACGACGTCGAATCCGGCCATGAATAATTCAGCGCGTTTTGAAACGAGAAGAATCACACAGGTGAATTGCACGCCGATGCGTGTATAAATATTTAACGCCCTTATCAAGAAAAAAATGCGGACATCAATAGTCGCCCACGCATATATTTGCTATTATTATTATCTCTATTCCTTAAGAAAAATCAATTATTAAGTTTTACTAAACCAAAATGCTTTTGTTTCCAAGAACTCTGTGTGTGAAATTGATAACTATATATTTTAGGTCATGTTAACTTTCGAGGTTCAAAGTTCAGCAGACATTTGTATAAGTTGCGTTTGACCCGCAAGAGGGGTCAAATTTTCATGTCATGAACGAAAATCGACTCGGATCGTTTATTGATAAAGCACAGGTGAATCATCGGAGTCCGAACCGGGGCGTACCCGAATAGCAATCCTAAATAAAGCACGGGTTGCGCAACGCTTGGCATCATAATCGACACGAACCTATCGCAACAGCGCATAATTAACACACTTCGCGAGCCGATCGCGGATTTAGAAATTGTCAGCATACACCAGTTATGTAATCGCGTTTGGACGTCGCGCAGCGTTTATGACTTTATTATAGACGTCCCGCAAACAATCTTCTATTGACGACAAAAAAATCCACAATCCTCCGCCAAAAGCTCTCATCGCTATGCCGTCCAAGAAGCACGCACACTTTTTTCTTTTCCTCCGAGATTTATTTTTCTGCTTCGCAAAGTCGGTCGTCTGTTATCTGTGACAAGACTTTCTCGTGGGCAACGTGTTCGTGATTCAAGGCACGGCCGCAAACACTCATTAGGATATCTTAACTCAAACTCGCATCGTCCATTCTTTTTGCGGATCATCCGCAACGCTAATTTACCAATAACACATTCGCCCTGTGCAACGCACATGTTTGCGCTTCCTTTTTCTCTATTTTTTTTTTTGTTTTTTATTTTTTTTATTATTTACATTTATTAATTTATTTTTTTTCGTTTGTAGCCGAGGTTGAAATTTTTGAATGAATTTGACAATTTGAAATGATAACAAAGAAATTGATGGTTTAAAGAAAATTAAAATGAATAGCTGGCGCGCGTTTAAAACTAGTTTTGCAAAGAAAAAAAAATAACATTAAAATTCAATCCAGTTAAGCAACTCGGCTACCATTATACTTTCTCATAAATTTTTGACTTATCGCAAAACTTCTGCCGACATTTTTGCCCGAGACTTTTTCTTTTGTCTCTAACATTATAATATAAATGGAGCGTCGCACACACGTTTGGAATTTCAAATGCCGCAGAATCCTGATGAGACGAAAATCCCGCAAGATTTTAGATTAGCAAAAATATCGATGTTTCCATAGGAGCGATCGTCTTCCAGATGGTCCTCTTTGGATGATCGTGAAAAGCTCGCTCGCTCATACATAAAATCATGCTTATATCAAGAGCGATCTGTGATAGGCCGAATAAATCAGGCGCGACTTCAAACGTTGAGTGCGCTGCTAAATTGAAATGCCCGTGTGTCTTTCGTCTGCGTTTTACGTTTATGCGCGCACTTGAGCTCCGCTGTACAGCGGCCGGTTTTGCTTTTCTTTAGCGCGTGAAATATACACGCGTGGCGTTAAATTGGACCGTAATGAACTTTATCTGTGCGAGACTCGAAAAGTATTTCTGGTGAGCAAGCTCGTCGGGCTGCGAGTACCCGATTGAAGATCGCAATTAACGATAAATGATTGGCCGATTGAACAAAGACTCGGGATGCTGGCGCGCAGTTTAAACAGAGCCTCTTGATTGCAGTGACAACATGGTAGCTTCTGATGTGGTGCTAATTATAGCTCAGCCTGATACATTTAAATACACAATTTATCAATTTTATCAGGCTCATTAAATATTTCAAATGTATTACATACAATTACAGATACAATTTATAACCAAAGTTTAAAGGTTAGCCGTAACTAAATAAACAAATATGTGACAAACATGAACTATAGGTAATCAAAATATTTAGATATCTATTATTATATATTAAATTGAATTTAATTACATAAGTTTACTCATCTTGTTTTGGTAATTATCGCAGTGTTATTTTGGTCCAAGGAAATGAAACAAGTTCATTTCCTCGTGATAGACATGATTTGAATGTGATGTTTTTTGGCCTATCGACACTTTGGAGTTAGTGTCGCCTTTTAACCTTTAAGTCTGGTCCCGTTAAAAGGTCCCGAGTTGGACACAAGTAGTTCTGAGATTCTAGATTCAACGAGGCCAAACGAAAATAACAAAGCTTTAAATTACTGCTAAAGTTCGGTCACCGTGCTTTATGCAAGTTCTTTTTTCTTTTTTGATGATGAGTCGATTATTTTAATTGACCGGTGCAGGATAATTTCCACGAAAGAAAGTTCAAAAGGCACATGATTATTTTGTCGTAATTGACTCGAAAAGCACAATGGCCCGTTGTCTGTTTGGGCGCCTTAAGCCGTACCTACAACAGCGCGTGGGTTGGAATTAAACAGTTTAATCAACTACGTCGGTGTTTCACTGAAATATTATTCTACCGAAAAAAAAATACGTGAACAAAAATTTAGATTAATCACGAAAAAATTTTACAAAACAACATCTAATTTTGGATAACATGATGTTTTTAATTAATGTTCTGACTGAATACAGCAATTTTAATTTGCCAGAGAAAAATAGTTTAGAAAAAAGTCAACACTCGTTCCTCACGATGTAAAAAAAACTTGTCGCTGTCTGATTGAACATAATTATATAATTACATAAAAGTACGGACGAAAAAACGAAAGTGCTCTGTAACTTTTGCTACAATTCTTTTGTCTTTTTTTTTTTTTCATTTTAGAAATTTTGTTAATTAAGTGCGATCGTCTATTCTCACAAACGAAGCTTTCTCTCAATGAAAATCACAAATTTGATCTATAACTCATAATTTGTTATCGTCAATTTAATTTCAACTGAAAATGCACAATTTTGAACTCGAAAAATGGAACAAATTTTCGAACAAAAAAAGAACCATTCGAACAGATTTTGAACAAGAGTTTTTGAATCAACATCAAGATCTTGGTCGAATTGATCTTCATCGGTATAAAGTAGTAATTTGTTTCAATGCGCGTGAATGAAAAAAGTGCATTCAAATTGGTCTTTGATGCCGAAAATTGTAGGTGTCCCTGCAGCGCAATCACACAACCATCAGGCCAATAAAAACTCGCTCAGCCATTATATATGAACGATTTGACAAACTCGCGATTGCACACGCAATTCCCCCTGGCATAATCAGCTTTATTGTAATAAAGTTACGCTGCTGACCGGCTAACATTGCGAGCTCAGGCCAAAGCATCGGCGATTGCAAAAGTGCACGTTGCGCTTACGCAATTAGCGTGCAATGCCCTCCATAACCACGAAAGTCAACTTTCCGGAACTGTACAAAATGGTTACGAAAATAACCCAAAATCGTCCTCTGAGAAATTGTTGTAAATAAAAAAAATTATCGCACACTAATTAACTCGAACATATTTTTATGACGTTCACTTTCTTCAGCTGCGAGTACTTATATTTTATCATCACATCTCATATTTTACAAGTTGATAAAACCGTCGAGTCCTCCTGATGGTTCGTGGTTGACAGCGTGCGCAAGGTGTCTTGAATGCAATTAATATTGAACGAAAAAAAGGCACGAAAATTATGCTAATTATATCGGATTATATGGTAATTTGGAATCGCATAACTATCGCATGATCGCGGTCGGAATAAAAAGAGCAATTTTTATATGGGCAATTCATTTTCCGCCATTACCTCTCTGATGGCGAATCAAATGAACATTTTTCATGTGGAATATACACCCCGGCGAGATCCTCAGATAGGTTTATTTTCCTCGAATAATAAATTTATAAATTGTCGTGATATCCGTCGGGCGTTTTGATTACAATGTTATCGGTTGGCACATTGTAACCGAATCTAAATTGATAATTTGGAAATACAAAAAAAAAAACCGCCTCGAAGATTCTCCCGCGACTTTCACTCTTCTTTCATTTTATTCTCATTATCATCGCGCGCAACACAATTAAAATCTCGTTTTCAGATAAAACGTGCGCGCATTCACAGAGGCGACTTATGAACATCGCGTCAGCAATGTACACTCATACCTCCATTGAATCTTTGTGGCTTTCTACACTCCATTAACATATTGAACTATTTATATAACTTGATAAATCTCATTGCCAATTATTGTAAAACGATCTTAATAAATTTTTGGATAATAACTCATATATATTCAGTATGTTTGTTATTACATATCTGTGGCTGTAAGTAAAAACCAGTTAAGTGCTTTTTTGTACCTTTAAGTTGAAAACCTATTTTATGTTGTTATTTTTATCTACTTTTATAAGATGAACTCAGAAAAGTGTTTCTATGGGGATCAAAAAACTATAATTCACATGATTCAACATTATTCAAAACTTTAATTTTGTTTCAAAAATGTGTTGAAAGTTTTATTTTTTTAATATTTTCAACTGGTAGATAACTGGTTTTTCCTCACAGTCACAGATATATTACAAATATATGGTACCTTATATGTTTCATTTTACCTATTTTATAATTCAAAATGAAATATTACAAATTATTTAAATGGAATGGCAATCGCACAGTTTCCAAGTGGTGATGGACAGGAAAGAAGGGCTCACGTGGGTTGACATTGTATCACATTACGTCTCAGAGTCGCGCAAATACAATTTCATTTGTTTACGTTACAGAACACATTTTAATGGCAGACGAGCCGCGACCAAAAGTGAAATCAAGCGGCAATAAAAATAATGATCGAAAACAAGCTGAGCCGAACGGAGGGAAAGTCCAACCAGGAAAGTGCGCGCGGCTCTCGGGATATGAGAAATCCGAAGAAATTGCATTGTCAATCGTTTTTGCTGTCACAAACGGTCGAGTTCGATGCAGATCTGGCGATCCTGCGCGTAAAACTCTTGACAAACTCGCTTGGCCACGGATGGACACCCGGCGAAATTATCTCCAGGCTAAGAGATGTAACAAACATGGCACTCGCATACTGGCTATATATAGTTCCATACATGCAGTATATATAAAGCCTGAATTGAATAATTGCATACATGTATCTCATATAGAAACATATTTTTATTGCACCTAAAGCTATATATAACATCATATATGCCAACGAATACGTATGCATATATGGTCTATTTTTTTCCTGCGCCACCAAGATCATAAGAGGACCATATAAAAACGCCAATTTTGCAATCTTATCTAGGATCTCAACCCGTTAACATAAAATTTTTTCTAGCAAAACAATGTTACGAAATTGACAAAAAAAGTTTGTGCCTTACAATGTTGATTCATTTCGTCACTTATATTCAGGCGTTCGAGTTGCTTTAAGTTTTTAAAATAATGAAATTACGAGCAGAGTATATGACGTAACTCTGGAAAGTTGATGTCAAAAAAGTGCGCGATAAAATTGAGGTGAAAAATTTCAATTGGTAGAAATTGAATTCAGCGGTAGTTCGCTCGTTAGAGGCGAAACGAATAGGCCGGTAGTCGAGGCTGGACGCCGCAGATAGAGAAAAACAGATCATCATTTGGTTAGACGGCGATAATGACACGTATGTTTATACGCACGGCGAAAAGCTGATTGTACCGATCTCAAAGCGCCGTAACGAACCCGTGGCTTTCGCTTTCGCGTAAATCCTGGTACTTGGCGTGTTAACGCGCTCGCCGATCAGCTTTGTTTCGCGGACTAATGCTATTTTGTCAATCAGCTTGTTACCTTGCACAATTCAAGATTTATCTCGGCGTGGAACGAATTATATAAGATTTATTATTAAATTTCAGACCTAAATCATTTCCTTTGGTACATTACGTATGCTTTAATTTGAACCGGAAACAGGAGAGTGATTAAATTTTTTTGTTCAAACTTTTTACTATTTTTAATTTCATTTCAAAATTATTACCGCAAGATAAATATTAGTCAACATTTTCAGGTAGGCGGTTTCGTGATCTAAACAAACTGGGGAGAATAAAAAAAAAGTTATCCGCCTGATGGGTATATCAAGATAAAGTTTTCAAATGCAGAATTAATAATCGAGTGGTTTTTACGATACACCCAGAGCTCGTAAAAAGCTATTCCCTGACTTTTAAAGATTCATCTCTGGCTGCTGATATCGTGTTTTAAATTCGTGACACTAGAGCGTAACATTTTAAACAGCATCTGGAAATTTCGCGACCAGTCCTAAAGTTCAGACGAGCAGCTTTAGAACGAAACATATAACGTTTCCAATTATGAAATGTGTTGGATGTGAACTTACTATTACTAGAATTTCATCACGTTATTTATGTTTGATTCAATTCACTGCAAAGACATTCGTTGCACAAATTCAATTCAATACGGGATTCAATAACTTGGAATTTTACCACAAATGAAATTATAGTTTTAACTGACGATTAATTTTACAATGTTAAAAATGGTCACTAAGTTATGATATGGGTAAAAGAGCGTATTTTTAGGATCCCAAACATTCGAAATTGAAATTAATTGAATTGAACAAAAAAAAGTTTAAAAATACTTTTACTTTTGCACACTGTTATAACTTTTTCTAATGAAAACTTTGTTGATTTGAAAAAAAAAATACTGAAAAGTATGTTGGACTGACAATATGAAATATGATGATTCTCCAACTTTCAAAATACATAATCATTTGTAAAATTGAATAGCAAAATTAATCTTAGTAAATGAATAATTTAGATTTCATATGACGTACCTTTTGCAGCTTCTGGCAGTCTCATCGTCATACACCGGAGCTCCCGCACCGGAGTCCTGAAAAAAAAAAGAAAATGTTCGTATGAAAAAAAACTGTAATAAACAAATCGGTGGGATCAATCGGAGTAGCATATATTATTCATCATGTTAAACAATAGCGCGAAGCTGTGCGCACTGGTCATTAATTTCCCGGTGGGCGATATGTCCACCCACGACATTATTGGAAACCCCTTTCAACTGAGCCGATTCGCAGTAGGGAGCGACGTAAGTTTAGATTCGAATTAATAAACGGTTATATCCGAATTCAATAAATCATTCAAAAAATTAAAATTAATATTAAAATTAAAATTAAAATTGAACAAATTATGAAAAAATATATGGTAAAACTATGGGATGATTTTTCGGCACTTTATTATGAGATGTGTGTATACGAGTGGTCTCTCAACGTTTGTTATTTATGTTCCCCTTTTACGCGTAACCCTGATGCAAAAGGGTTTTCAAAATCAATAGGAGAACATCACTCGGACCCCTCGTCCACTTTGCAGGAAGGGAAAACGCTAAGCGAGAGTGGTGAGTGCGTACTTCCTAACCATGGATTATTCAGTGTACATGCAAAAGTTCCTGGAGCGCAACGACCCTTGGGGCGAACCCCCGAAATTTACAATCGTTGAATGGGATCAAGGGTTTCTTTATCCCGTTCGCTTTTCATCTGCGCCTAATAACTTGGTGTCACTTGGACTTTCGCGTGCCAACAAACAAAAAGCTCGACATCGTTTTGATACTGTTTTATTTTTTTTTCAATGTTGTGATCCCAGCCTCGGACACGTGACAAATCGTGACGTAATAGTTGTATCAGTCACAAAAGGACCAACTTGTTTTATATCAAATGATGAATATTCAGGGACGAAGGGATTGCCGGATTATTTTGAGTGCAATCAAAATGATAATTCAAGTGATACAAATTTCATATACACACTTCAATATTGGTTCAACAAATTTATTGTTCATTTTTAAAGAATAAAAATTGACAACACAAAGTTCTTTTTTAATCTTTGAACTAAAATCTCAGCGATATTTCATTTTATCTTGGTTGAATGCGCAAGAAAAGGGGGAACAAAATTGTATAATTTACAAAAGAAAATTGAACCTGAGCGTGGCAAATCTAACGACAAAAAGCGAAGCGTCTTTTTTTTTAATCGGCAAAGAATGCCAAGCAGAAGAAAAGATTTGAGCATGGGTGCCGGCGGCGTTTGCTGCTTGTTCGGGTCGCTCAAAGGGAGCGTGACAGTAGGATTGGCTGCATATCGGACGATTGTTTTTGATGCACAAGATAAGACACGAAACGATGAAATGAAGTCAGCGTACGAAAATATGCTGTGGACAGTGAACTCTCATTTACCCGACGCCACGTAGAATGCAAGCTATTTCACTTATTCTTGGATAAATTTATGCGCGAGAGATGGCGTCTCGTTTCACGGGGGAAAAACAAAGGAGCAATAAATACTGACCTGATATCTGCTTTTAATTAAGTGCTTAATGATATCAATTATATATTTCAAAACGTTGCGCGCTGACGTGAAGGTGTGTTGCGAAGGGTTGCCTAATTAATGTTTTATTGTGTACATTGTGGTGTTTCATTTATCGACAATTTTTTTTCTTTTTTTTTACCATTTTTATTATTTTATTAGAACAATAACGCACTTTGGTTCTGACCTTTTTTCTCATTTGTTATAAATTGTTCAATTTTTTATCATCGCACAGCTCAGATATCATCAATCATATAATTTTCATCTACAGCAAGCCATTAAATTTTATTTGAAAACCAATTCTTTTTTACATTCAAATGATAAATATCTGTACGAGCTTGGTTTTCATGTTGTCGCAAGATACAAAAGGTGAGAATGAAATTTATGTGTGATCAAGTTCGACAAACTACAAGTTTTCCTGTAATGCGTCGGTACCGGTGCAATCTATCAAACGAAAATTAAGTACAATTTAATATGCGGAGTCACAGCAAACAGTTTATCAAACATCGTTAAACATTAGTAGACATTTCACCGGAAACATTTCAACTGACCGGTTGATGTACGACTGAATTCAAAAACCGTTTTGATATTTACTAATGGGTTCTTCAAATCAAAACACTGAACAAACTAAGATTTTAGAAAGTACGAAACGAGACTCGTCGATGAAATTTTTTTGTCGAAATAATCACATATTAAGAATTATAAATTAACATCGCGAGGGGTTTATAAGTTGAATTAACAGTGAAATTCATCGTAAGTTACACAGTTTATATTGAACTTTTCATAAGTTCAGATCCGATGTGCAATAAAGTTACGAATTTTATGAAAATCAAAATCTGAAATCACCTTACGGATTTGGTTTTAAGAGGGGTATTTAAAAAAAGCGTTCTAATACGATTGCCTCGGCTGGCTTAACATCAAGATGGGCATTAAGACGAAAAAATACGAGTTTCCTCGGTCATTAATGTACACTCGTCTTGCAAAGTTTAATGGCAAAGAAAGCTTAATGACATTCTGGTGCTGCCATATTTGGAACTCTATCGCCTCCTAGAAAAACTTTAGCCAACGAAATTCATCCTTAATTACCGCGGCTCGTTATATTTTTTGATGTCCGATTGGACGCTAAAATTCAGTTTAGTACTGTATTTCATTTCTCATCTTTTTTTTCTTCTCAATTTTTACTCAGAAATTATTTATTAATGAAAAATAGTTATGAAAAATTCAACACTTTTAAACAAACAAAAGAGAAACCTCACGTCCAGGTAAAATTTGTAAAACTTTCATAAGTCTTTTCCTAGCTTTGTCCTAAAAAGTCACCAGTATAAGAAAGAGAAAAGATTACTTTCAAGTAAACTAATTGCCATTACAAACCCGACCGTACAGAACAACCCAATGTTAAAATTTCTTAGATGAAAAATAAAAACGAACGAAAGTCAAGTGTGCGGCAAAACTTTTACATAACATTTATCTCGGCCGAAACAAATAACAAAGTGTCGTTTTTGTTTTCAGCGCTCGTGTAACACGTGCACGTTACGCCACGGCTGACCTTTCCAGGACTGCGCGATTCTTGCCCATCTTTTGCCTCGCACGCCAATAAATGAAAATACAAATATTTATTGGCCGCCGTGTCAATTTGCTCGTCGATACAATTTCCTTAATTTCATACAAATTTTTAGGTGTCAAGTTAACAACTAAAGTGTGATAAAAGTTATCGCTTTTGAATGAATTAAGATTTATTACAAAACATAAATTTTATTTTTCGATACCAACAAACATGTTTTACAAAGCATTCTATAATTTTTTATTCAATTTCATTTTACAAAAATTGAGCTTATTGTTCTGGTTTTACATTTTATGACACACTCGATAAAACAAAAAACAAAGAATAAAATTTGTTCAGCGCAAAGAGCGAGATAGTATTGAAAAAGAGATTGTGCTTGAAATTCCGATTCAATTAATATGTCGGCTTCGGATGTCAGTTTGATTGTTCTCGTGACAATGCGACACGAAAAACAAACTCGCGTATGATGTTTATTATAAAAGCATCAAACAAAAGACGAGATTGAAGTGCTCGAACGCTATATGGATCAATTCCCACACGTTTTATTTATTTTGAAAAGCTCTGCACTTCTAATTGCATAACCGACGCTCCGAGCTAATGTAATTCTATTGTATTGTAATGTTTGGATCTTTTTATTTTTTATTATTATTTTTTTTTTTCGAGAAGTGCACAGGCAAAAGCTATGCGCGTTAATAGAATCCCGTCGAATGTAACTTGAAACATTCGTAATCGTGTCTTTATCATGATTGCGACAAAACAGGCGAAACAATTGCAAGAGAGTTCACTTCGACACGAAGGCGGAGAAACGAAAACGAATAACAACCGCGATTGATCACCTTTGACACTCTTTTCTGTTTGGCAGACCGAGACGACACCAATGACCAACTCTCGATATTGATAATGAAAAAGCAAACTGATTGATTTTTACCAAACGAAAGTCAATTGTAAGAAGGACTCAACTTCCTCGGAGAGATCTGGGAGCGAAAAGAAATGTACTGAAGAAAAAATTTGCTCAATTAAGGGGTTATTACAGCCCTTAGATTACACGGAAATAAATGGATTGAAAAAAAAGTATAAGAATCTTGAAAACTGACTTCCTGTTGGGATACAAAGATATTTCTTGTGAGACGTCATGTTTTGTTTTCGGATCACCGATGGGAGTGCGCGAATTTCTCTGTTCATGACCATAAAATAGAAAGATAATGAATTGTCTTTAACTGACGGAACAGGCGCTCTTTGAGAAAGGAAATAAAATGACGATTGAGAGAAAAGAGAGGGGGCACATTTCACGACCGGAAAATTCGTATGAAAATCGGTGAAGAGAGCGAAGATATCGCGTGATTGCCATGTACCCTTTCGGTCTATTTTGCGAGGCTAGCGTGACCGACCGGAGCAGACCATTGCCCCATCCGGCACGCACGCTCTGACTAAATTTCTGACAAGTTTAAGAGGAAAAAACGAGGACCGCAATCAAAAAGTAGAAACTTTGGTAGAACAAAAACTGCCATAATTTTACACTTGATGCCACATCATCAAATATAAACAAAAATTGAAAGCACTATTACTATACATAGAAAACGTGGTGAGTTACAATCTCGGTTTGTTCGGTATAAGAACGTGAGGTCTGGTTGGTAACAGACAAAACATAGATTTGAGTTGTGGGATTCAAAACGAAACAGAAATGAATCTCGTTGCTAATTAACAAATAAACACATCAGCAGTGAAACCGATGAAAACACGCGGAAGCATTGCTATTACATACGTACGCTTTTTTGCGATTACGGTTCTCATTGTAGCTCTCTGCATAACGAGAATAGCGTAACAATTGTCCGATAACATCTACATTAAAAGTCAGCCTTGGTTTTGGAAAGCAGCTGCGGTTACAAAAGTTTGTTTCAATTTGTTCTGTGATTAGAATAACAAAAAGTGGGGGATAAATTTTCAAGATTTATAAAAACGATGAATCTGATGAAATATCGATGCTAAAGAAAAAGATGAGAAGGAACGATCGGTCCCGAGCGATGCGTAACGGTCATGCCTGAGAGTGCTGACAGATACGGCGCTTTAATAAACCAATGTTTACGATTAAATAACAGTACTCGCGCACGTGAGTCTTTACAGCGCTAATATAAAGTTCCTCGGACGGGACAAAAGTTTAATTTCTACTTGACAAACTGCTCAAGTCTGAGACGGGTATACAGCTATTCTGTGACACCGCGAGTGATGGTGCATCAAAAAGGAATGCTCAGTCGACGCTTACAGTTAGAAGCTAATTCTAATTTGACACAGAGGCTCAAAGAAAATTACCCTTTCTCTGTTTTACTAATAGTTGCAGAATTTTTTGCTTGTTACAAATTCTTCTTCATCTTCTCTCATTTACTAATTAACAGTTATTATAATGAAATAAAAATGTACATTTCAGTTGTTCGTTTTCATTCCTGTTCGAACAATTTTGAAAAATAATAATTAAGTAATCAATTAATCAACTGATTTCTCATAAATTAATTTAATAACACTCGCGTAAGTTTTGCGTTCCGAAACTCAACAATGCCCATAATACGTTCATTAACACGATCCACTCAAGTTTAAGTCCGCTGAAACGCGAACGATTTCAAAGAACAATATACTTGCTCAAACAAAGCTCTCTCTTTCTTTCTCAATACAATAAAATTAGCGGGACTGAAATATAACGCAGGCCGGCTGGGATTGCGCTCGTTTTGTCCTCCACCTTGCAACGAAATGCGCCCAAAACAATGTGCCCTCGTTAAAAAAGGCATATCAATGCTGCGGCGAGGATCACCGTGATCTTACTTTCATCGTGACTCTGTTGCACAACGGCCTAGCGTGATTTCCGTGAACAGAGCGCGCTCGTGAGGTCGTCGATCATTGCTCCAGAGAACACTCGACCACGGGAGAGTGTTTCCGAGGGTGCTGATGTTCTACGCAGCATGTCACTTTTTTTTTATTGTCTCGAAAGAATTGTCATGAAGCACGTCAACCACTCATAACCGCCGAGAGCCCGTAAATCATGACATATAAAGAAGGCCACCAACGCCATTTGATTCTTTTTTTTTTTTTTCTCAAACCTCATTCGTCCTTTTCGCAATATCAAAAAGAGTTCACTAAAACAAAAACGAATGATTAGTAAAGTGGAGAATGAAATTAATTTAAAATTGAATTAATTAAAAGAATGAAAAAAATTATAGTTATTGCTAAATTTAATAAAAACAAAACTTCACGGTCAGGTATGTGTTAGGTAAGTAGTTGAAACTGTCCTCCAAAGTGGTCACGACTGAGAGTAAAACAGAAGAGGTAAAGCTTCCCCATTTGTTTCGCCGAATTGTTTGAGAACTGACCTAGTAAACTTTTTGTCAAAAGATTAGTGATTTTGTTTGTACAAATTTCAGCAAATCAAAAAATGTTTTCAATCGAATCTCGTATAATAAATAAGTTGAGTGGAGAAAAAAAAGTTTTTGCAGACACATTTTTATTTACTTGAAAATAAATAAATGAAACCGTATTTAATATTCAAACAAAAGATAATTCGTATTCACTGAGAGCTGCTTATGTTTGATCATTTACCTATCAGCCAACGGTACCAATTGATTATGCTAAACGAAACACACAATTTCTGAGTTTCATTCAGTCGAGTTTCTTTCAATTCACAAATTGTATCACTCGATCCAAATGTCAACAGACATAAATTTCATTCTATTGAAGCTTCGTCGTATTTTGATGTATCCTTATCGCTTGATGAATATTTATTTACTTTTCAGAAACAAAAAGAACAAAAACGTGACGATTTTTCATTCACAAATCTTATCTTTGTTGAACAATAATATTTTTTTGCAAAATCTCTTGCCGCCCAAGTATGCGATGAGACAAACGGCCTGCAGGTGGCAGCACCTGCAAAGGTACTGTGCCACTGCCTTTAACAATCAGAAACAATTTATATTACATCCTTCTAACAATAATCAATGATTTTTTCAGTCCGTTAAAAACATTATGATTCATCATAATTGATTTTTTATCCACAGAAAATAAAAGTTTTTATTGTTCAAATTTTTGTTGTTTTTATTTTGTTTACTCGTTTAGATTATTACTCAGAACGGAAATAATAAAATATTATCATTTACAACAATAAAAAACACACATTGTTGGATATTCAGCCTGTCATAAAACACAGTCAAAAATGTCAACCATCAAAACAAAACATTTTGCAACACAAAGTCACGGGGTCGAAAAAAATAGATATCAAAAAACAAAAACATTGAAGAACCAACGATAACCCGAACGAAAAAAGGAACGTTTTATGAAAAAAAAAAAAGAATAATAAAAAAGGTTGAATTACCAAAACAATTACGGACCAACACGCAATCGCAAAGCGGTAAAACGAACAATGACGCGACGAGGAGCAAAAGTTTGCCTGGACGACTGAGGGGGTATCATTAAATGGGAAAAGGGCACGGGTCTATCAGCATGCACAGGTTCGAATGTTTTTTTTATCAAACGATAAACCCGTCTGGACAAATAAGGAAAGTCGCGCCTCCGCGCGCAGTGCCGCTTCGCAACGCAGACACAAGTTTGGCTGACAGAAGCGGGCTCGGTGGAAAGGGACGGACGCGGTCCGGACCTGCGGTGCATCGCGAATTGTTGCGAATAACAATTCATTTTTGTTTTAATTTTTTTGTTGAAGCCGAAAGTCGATAACACTCACCGAACTCTGGGGCGAACTGGAGACGCTTGGCGAGCGCTGTACCGTGACCAGGGCCATCGCGACCGCCGCAAAAGTATCATCAAAATTCACTCACTGACACTCAAGACGCATGTACACAAAAATCACGACATCCGGGGGACTGTCAAACTAATCATTTTTCACACACATCAGACAGCATCACACTCGCGGGCAGCCATGTTGGATACATTGCTTTCATTGCTTTGTCGCGGCTGTGCGCATGCGCGTCGGCGTCGCTCGCGCGCAAACCACAATGTCAGTTTGAATTGCCCTTTGTCCCGTTCAACAGTTTGGAATTGTAAAGTTATCAAATGCAACAATATCTTTTTCATCCGACGAATCAAATTTTGAACAATAATCAAAAGTCTGTTTATCAATCATTTGTTTATTTATTTAATTGTTTGTTTGTTCATTAGCTGACTTGTTAATTTTTTGTTTTGGTTGGTCTTTTACGTGTGATGAAATTTTACACGATCTAAAACTGGATCAAATGATCAGTGAAAACAAGAATTAAACAGTTTTTGTTTATAAAGATTTCTATTTTGTGGTGTGAAAAAATAGAAATTGTAATTTTATACGACTGGAGGTAAAAGCTGGTAATGATTGTAATTAAGTAAATAATTAATCATTATCGACACCATTTTTGGTTTCAGCGACTAGTTCCGTCGACTCTCTCGAGATGGATAGTTACCGCGAAACTCTCTCAGTCGATAACTCAACGACTAGTGTACATTTTTGCACGATGGCCACACAACTCATCCGTCTCAGTTTTTATTTTTGAACGTAGTTTTTAAGCAATTGGACCGCCTGACAACGAGGAACCGATTATGGTGTATGTATGACAATTCTAGTCAACTTGAATTTATAAACTGTATCCTTATTTTCGGTCGTGTGAAAGATTTCGGCCTGTTTTAACGTTTGCGATGCAGAATCTTATGAACTTTAAACGGTACATTTCACAGACGATCCGCAACAAAAAAGAAAGTCATTTAATGTTACATATATGAATGTCTGAGAATACACATTTATAAATTCGTTTTTTAACGCGAATATAATTTTTCTTCACCATTTGTCATGTTTAAATTAAAATTAAAATAATAAATGCTTTGTAATCTTAAAAATAAATAGTTTTATTTAAAATAAAAAATAAAAATGTTTAGAAAGATTACAATTGGATGTCGAAATTTATGAATCTTTTACGCTGCTCTTAAACCACGAGATATTTCTGGCGACATTTTTCTTATAAAATTCATCTAAATGATATTTATCATAGGCTGGATCTCTCAAAATGACATATTTAAAATGAATGATCTCAGCGAAGAGGGCCATTAAACTGATAGTGTAACCGATCCCTAGAGCAACGAGAGCCCCTTGCAGTTTTTTGAAATTCACAAACGCCTTCACTGGCTCATCTTCGTGTTTCTTCTCCGCAATCTTTGACCATTCCGTTACATCACTCAGCCATTTTGCGACCAATCCACCTTCAATTGCACTTCTTATCTGAAAATGTAAACTCGTCAGCAATTACGACAGAAATAAATATTTAAATAGAACATAAGTTTTAAATACAACAAAATTAAAATATCAAACAATTGAAATACTATAAAATTTAAATAAAACGAAATTAAAACATTTCTTCCATTTGCACACAATCATTATGATCACCAGAGAATCAACTCGAGGTTTAAGAGGTGAATTTTTATCCATTCCCAGTGACACTGGCATGTTTATCACACATTCCTTCATGACGTGCAAATTACTGTCCAGTTTTCCAGCACTTTTTTCGGTCTCATTGGTCTTTTTGTCTTTCACTAATTGCCTGCTGACTCTACTTTGCTGGAGCATGAAGATGCTTTCATAGTAAGCTATCAGACCGCTCGCCACGAGCTCGATAGCCTCTGTCTCGTTGTTGATGATCTCAAAATTGTCAGCAATTTTTTTCACATCGATATCATCCGATATATCGAAAAATTGCTTCGTCTCTTTTATCCATCCTCCGATTCTTATGTTACTTTTAGCCAATTCTGCAACAGTGTCTATAGTCTTTCTGTAAAGAAAAAAAAAAAAACAAAAATTTAATTTGTTTTGAAGACAAAACTAAAATTTGTTTAATTTTTTTAAAATAATTTTTTTAATAAAATTTATGAAATGATAAATTGTTTTAAATTTAATTAAAAAACGGACAAGAAGAGTCGCTCAACTTTTCAATCGGGTTGGCAAGAGATGCGGTTAAGCTCGCTCGATAAGCAACGCTAATTAGAATACTGTAAATCCACCAACACCCGATGAACACCCTCACAGCCCAAGCGCGTGGTAGCATTGGTAATGAAACTTGTAGCAGCATACTGTACATGTACAAAGCACTGTTTTGCACCTCGGTGAATAAATACAATCCCAGATTCTCCTCTTTCAAGCTCCCCTCGACTGCAATCATCTCAGCCTCGGTTACCCGAACCTTCTTGACAGTTTTCATTTTTGTCACATTCAAATACAAACATTTGTTGTCACTGATTCTCTCTTTGTAAAATAAAGAAAAAAAGTATACTGTTGCGCTTCCAAAAACCAGACTGGCTAGGACTGTGATCCAAACGGCAAGTCTAAAATGATTAAAATTGTAATGAGAAATCAAATCAAATTTTTGTAGATCAAATTAAGATTTGCAGATGAGAAAAAGCTGTTGTCCACCTGAAAGGTATGATCAAAAGTTTCCACGACGTATCGGATAGTAATTCAGGAGTCAAAAATGTCAGACACTCGGTATTGTAGGACGTTGATAAATCCATAAGTTTTTGGTGCTTCAGAGTGTTATGAAATTCTCCAATATAAAACGTTGCTCTTCCTTCAGTCGCCTCGCCAAGCAGACCATTGTAAGTGCCATTATTTTCCTCGCCCCATTTTTCCGTCTCGATGTTGTCCGGCTTGTAGAATTCTGGACGAAAGTCCATTGCTTTTGAGATGTACAAGATCAACTGATAAAAAAACCAACTTATAATTTTAAAGTTTCGTTACAAACTTAGACATTACATGTAAATGTTGTTGTAAATGTAAATGTAAATTTACATCTTGTTCATGTAGATGTAAAATTACAGAAAATTTACCTCAAATTCCACTCCCAAAGATTTTGTATCCGTCGACTTATCACGTTGGTACGTCTCAATTGCATCGAGAACAACAGAGGGAAAATGTTCAAACACAGCAACATTAACTTTCTGATTATCCAATCTCTCGGCTTTTTGTGGAAACAAATTTGTTCGGTGCTCAAGATATCCATTAGTCCATTTATTGATGCTCCTTGTTATAACGAACCTTTTAATTGGAACTGGATAATCAACAGTTTCGAGACTGTACCATTCGTCGGCTACCAAAGATCCTGATCGGTGATGGAACGTTATAAATTTTCGCAAAAATATTACGTTTAATATTCTGTTCCAGATGTAACTCATCTCAGGCGCTAAAATTCGAGTATCGTACATCAGCAAAAACTTTCCACGAGTGTTGACTAGACGCTCTCTGTAATTCATAAAAATGGCAATACAATTTTCATTGTATTTATATTTTTTTATGTTAAATTTTTCAATTTTGGTATTTCCAAATTTTGATATTTTCAATTGTTTATCACCCCTCTATATAGCGCAGCATATTTGCAACTTGAATGCCGTTGGCAATTAAAATTACATAGGAACTGCAACCACTTTTTCTGCTTTCCATAAAGGTGTATCTGATTCGGCTTTTCGGAGGGGAAAAAACGTCACTATCGTAGATGAATAACTGAAAAATTAAAATAAAAGAAAATAAATTAATAAATATTCAGAATAATAAATATAAATAAAGTAAAAAGTGAACATTTTATTGTTGTGAGATGCATAAAAAATTTCTACCTTGTAAATCGGTACACCTTTTATTGATCGAAGGTGATCAACATCGACGATATTTTCATAATAAGAATCGCTGATAAAAAGCATGCATCCATCTGGCGACCACATTTCATCTGTGACTGCTTCCACAAGTTCTTCAAATAGTTGATTTCTATGACTAATTTTCTCTTCGATTGAAAGTTCGTCTTCACTAAAACAAAAAAGTATCACAATTTGCAATCTCAATCCAGGACGTTTTATATTTCCTTTTACATTTGTCCAGAAGTTTGACTGATAAAAATATGTATCATAAACACATTCAAAACGAGCGTTACATTAATTTTAAAAACACTTAGCATAATTATGATTCTGATGCATACAAAGTCATGCCGCAATTTCAAATGATCCAACTTCTTTTTTAACGCTACATTACTCCGTTTGGTTATTTGGTTATTCAGTGCAATATAAAATAATTTATTCATTCGGCTTGAATACGAACTTTTTTATTTGTAGGCCACTATTACCAGTCGATGTAATTGAATCGATCAAATCAATCGGGATAAAACGAAACATTTATACCGCACGTATATTTTTCTTGAAAACAAAATTTTCTTTAAAAATTGATTCCATAACTTTCTGTCCTTTTTATTAATCTAACAAAAATTTCTTTTCTACAAATTCAATAAAAGTTTGTCACGCTGTTGAATGTGTGTTTTGAAGATAAGATCGCATCAAAAATCGAAATAAAATTTAGATCTACCGGTATCTGTATTGTACTTTGATTGATTACCTTTGATTATTCAAATTAATCACGGAGTGGGGTGAGATACGATACAAGATTCACTGCGGTGCACTAAGCATGACACAGCAAGAGCATTCAAGCGTTGACTTTTGTAGATTAGGTATATCAATTGTCTGCGCGGAGTGATTGTAAAATCAGCTCCCAAATCAAGAGTAAAATTGTAAACGCCAAGTTGATCCGATCGATCATTCGCTAGATTGCAAGTAATCTCGTTAGATTTAACGCCCAAGTTGATTCTTTTTGGTGGCACTTGATGCGGTGGGTCAAGAGCCGAACAATTGTGCGTCCGTTGACTGTTAGGTGAACTCGTTTTTCAACTCCCCAGAAGATCGCCCTCGACTCTGCAGATGACTTTGAAGGCGGCCCAAACAATATTGCAACGTTGGAATTTCTCATCCCAATCTTCGAGACACGCAGACCAAGCCATGGAATTGATCCGCGATCTGCCAAAAGGACCGCTGGATGTCTACAGGAAGAAAGCTAGTTTCAATTGGAAATCAATGAAACTTCACCTGGATGGTGAAGATGGTGTAGAATATCAGGTTGGTCTACTTTAAGTTGAGTTTATAAATCAAGGCCCTTTTTTTTGCCACTGTTAAGTGTACTTTCAAAGGAAATGATGAATAATCAATTTCTTTCCCTATCAGAATCATGATAAAAAAGTTGTGATCAAAAAGTTTTGGATAAAAAGTTGACTTTGTATTTTTTATCCCGTTTATATTGAATGAGGAGCAAGTATGTTAATGATACTACAAATAAAAATGGTAATAAAATGAAGGGGCTATATGTCATACGATTTAACATTCAAATCTACTAGTCTCGAATATAAAATAATTCAAATACATAGGGTAGTTGGCGATCGTGGCTTCATTGATATTCCATGATGGATTAGTGCATTAATTATACATTATTTATATTCTGTTCTTAACACTAAAGCCAGAGGGGAGGAAGTTATCCCTTTTCAAATTTTAAACTTCCACTAATACAAAATTTTTAACGCGTCTTTTGAAAAATTTCATTATTTTGGTATAACAATTTATAGAATAAGCTATGGGAAATAATGGAAAAGGAACCAGCCTTCCATAAACCGATCCACCAGTTAAGTCTCGACGAGATGCGGAGGAGGTGTCAAAATCAGATGCTTGTCTTACGGAAATATGACATAGACGTGAGTACCTCTGGTCCAATCAAAAAAATTTGATATTAAAATGTATAACTCAAAACGTTAATTTAAAAGTGATAATTTATAGATGTCTACATTTATGACCCATAAATTTCAACCTGTGGAAAATTAATATTAAATTAATAGTTAAAATAAATGTTCTTAAATGAGACATATGTACCATTTATGTGCCATTTATGGAATCGTGAATTTTCATTTTGAAACTTAATTTCATATCTCCATAGCCGATGCTTGACAATGATGACTTCAACATGATATTCTACTACGATTCTTCCCTGGCAGTCAAACTTGGTATAGGAAATGGATTGGTCCCTTCCACATTGATGTCTCTGGGCAGTGCAAGACATTCCGAAATAGTAGAAAATATCCAAGAAAACTCGGTAAGATTATCCTCCCAACTTCCGCACACTTCAATTTTTTGAAATAAAAAATGCATCACAATTGATCTGTTCCAGTTGTCCGGCTGTTTTGCTCTGACCGAAATAGCACACGGTACAAACGCCAAAGGAATGAGGACTACTGCGACTTATGACCCGAGCACTGAATCTTTTATCATCAATTCACCTGGTTTTGAAGATGCAAAATGTTGGGTCGGAGGTTTAGGTAATCACCTAGAAAAATAGAAAACAAATTAGAAATTGACCAATGTCTCTCATTTCAATTGCAATAAGATTTCTACTCAGATAAGCATTCTTTTAGGCAAGACAACAACACACGCCATAACATACGCGCAGCTTGTAACACCAGACGGGATGAACCACGGGATCCATTTGTTTGTCGTGCCGATTCGTGATCCAAAATCGTTTCTTCCGTATCCCGGTGTGACGGTCGGTGACATGGGTGAAAAAGTAGGTCTCAATGGCGTAGACAACGGGTGGGTACAATTCAACAATTATCGCATCCCCCGTGTGAATCTGCTCAACAAAACAGCCGATGTAACGCCGGAAGGAAAATACATTACGGCAATTAAGGATCAGAATAAAAGATTTGGTAACAATGTCTTTTGTTTAAATTTGTTTAAGAATTGTAAAGAATAAAATCAATCAACAGCACGAGCGAATTTTGATTTGATAAATCGTTACAGGTACTAGTTTGGGAGCGCTGTCAGGCGGTCGTGTAAGTATAACTTCAATCTGCACAATGTACGCTTCGATGGCGATGGTCATTGCGGTGCGTTACTGTGCAGCAAGAAAACAGTTTGGTCCATCTCCTGAAGAAGAGTGGCCGGTTATCGAATATCAAGTTCAGGTAACAAATATATAATCTTAGTTATGATGTGTTATTATGGAAGGTTCGTTCAGCTTTCATGCAAATTTCAACCCTTAGCAAGGACGCCTGATTCCTCACTTGGCTGCGGTTTATGCGATGAGAATCGTTTCCAAAATGCTGTTCAAGCAATTCCGCCAATTTATCTCTGAGTTGCACGGATCGGGTGATCAAGATTTGACCGCAATCAAAGGGATGGAGATGCACGCTTTATCTTCTGCTTTGAAGCCACTTTGCGCTTGGACGAGTCGAGATGCTATCCAAGATTGTAGAGAGTCTTGTGGGGGACATGGGTATCTGAAAGGTAAAATACAATACAGTAATTGCAAGACATATTAATTACACGATATTAGAATAATAAAATATAATTTTAAATTTATTTGAATTAAACAATTTTTCAACGTAGATTGAATTGTAAAATCAAATTCCATATTTTTGTTTGGTTCTATAGAAAGCCGAATAGGAGATATCAGAGCTGACAATGACGCAAATTGTACTTACGAGGGAGAGGGTAACGTTTTGATCCAACAAACGAGTAATTGGCTTTTAAATCAGTGGACTAAAGTTATAAATGGAAAACAAATTGATACGCCACTCGGGACCGCTGCGTTCATCAATAATGCACAATCATTGAAGTTGAAATTCAACATCAAAACGGTGGACGAGACCCTGCAACCTGAAAGTAAATGAAAACAAAACGAACAATATATAATTATATAATTAATCATCAATACGTGACTAAAGTTTTACTAAAAAGATTAAAATACGTATATACAGCACATGATAACATTCTCTATTTTCAGATCTACTTACAATTTTGCAATGGTTATGTTGTTACTATCTACAGAAAACTTATAACAAAGTACAGGATTTGAAGAAACGAGGCAACAGTGACTTTGTCGTCAGAAACGAATCACAATTATTTTTTGCAAAAACTTTGACGTTGGTTTATGGCGAGGTATAATTTTATGTTCTTTTTTTACCACTGTTCTATTTGAAAGAAACGTAATTATATAATAACAACTTTTAACATCATTTTAGCAAATCGTAGTCCAATATTTCATAAGACGCATAAACGATCCTGATTGGGACGAGAGCGAGCGCGTGGTGTTGCGAAAATTGTGCTCTTTGTATGCAGCGAGCTGCATCGAACGTAGATTAGGCGATTTGTACGCAGGGGGGTTCGCAACTGCAAGTTGTCAAATTGATAATCTAATCAGAGAAGGCATTATTCGCTTGTGCCGGGAACTCGTTGACGAAGCCGTATCCCTTGCAGATGTTCTCGCAGCGCCGGATTTCATAATGAAATCAATCTTGGGATACGCCGATGGAGAGGTATCATGAAAATAACAATATAGAATCCGACTATGACGATATACAAATCTAGAATATTAACATTCGTAATTTTCCAGGTCTATAAACATATCGAAGAATCGTTCAGGCAGCCGGAAAACATTGCAAGGCCCACATGGTGGAAAGAAATTCTAACATCGAAGCTTTAATGTGAAATTTTTTATATAACATTCAAGATTCTTTGATTAAATTTTTATATAGTTTATAAACTGTTTATACAAAAATCAACTTAAAAGTAAATGATATTTCTATTTTTGAATATAAAAACATAGAAAATTATTTTATACAAAGCTTGTGAAATATTTTTATGCGAAACAAGAAGATTTGAGGAACATCATTGATGTGATATTTTATATGACAATATTTATTGACAATAAACTGTTGGTTGTACAAAAATTAAGTTCGTAACTTTTCAGAATGATATTTTAATGATCACAGTTCGGTGTGCTCAATCTTGCGTTCAAAGATAGAGTCGTAGTCCCTGAAGTAATGGTCGTACACCATTCTGGCATCGAGATCATAAAACTTATGGAATGAAATTGGATCGTGGGAAGAAAGATACCCCGGGGAATAGTCTTGTGGTCTGGCCTGCAAGAATTTATAAGAACAAAATTTAATAGATCTACAAAGCGGATTAACGTTTCGCTTCAACGACAAATTGCTTACTTGATGGAATGAAGGAATATGCGTGGGAGTCACATTGATTCGTGATAGGCAGGCGCCAAACAAAAACATATCATCTGGGACGTTGGGTGCAGGGCAGTTGCAAGTTTCGGGCTCAACCAACGACTTGACAAGTGGTGCTGATAATACCACTCCAGCACCACCGGTTAAATAATCGTAACCGTTATCTTTCTGAGCGACATGATAACCATATCTTTCTCCTAATGCTACAAACGTAGCAGGATTGTAGCATGTCAACAGTCGTAACAAATTTCCTAAACTGAATACACAAAAATGTTGTTAATTTATTCAAATGAAACAATATATTGTTTCATCGGACTACCTCATAATTGTGTCATCATCAGTAATCACGAGCCACTTGATATTTTTGTCCACTAATACATCATTAGCATGTTGTAAGAGTGCATAAGTTTTTGCACAATGCCCTTCTGTTGTATTTGGAACCATGTAAACATTAGGAATCCTTTGATCTAAAACAATTATATAACATTAAAAAATATGACTGTTTTAAGGCGGCCAACAAAAAGCAATACTTTACCTGCTACATCACTATAAAATCCGATATGTTTTGCATATTTCGTCCAGGTTTCTCGAATAATAGGAATTCTAGTACTGTGAAATTTATTGCACGTTTTGACGGCGACGTAAATATCATTATTTGACAATGAATTGCTCTGAAATTATAGTTTTGTTAATAAATATTACTATAAACTTATTTTGAACAGTCCAATACAAATATATTTTACACTCACACACGGCTCAATATGTTTCGGATATGCTGCACATTCTGAGCTGGAAACTATACAAAATTTCTCGTTGTGTGTCAATCGTATTTTACTCCCGAATACGAATTTGGAAAATTCATAAGAAGCGTCGATTGAAAAATCATTGATTGCTTCGGCATTGGACGACACTTTGTTTTTCAATCTAAAATTTCAAAGAAATGTTAAAATAAAATCATTCGGTTGTATTTTCATTTTTTTTAATCAGTGCAAGAAATTTGATAGATCCACTTACTTGCGCATAAGTGGTTTTGAAATAGCAAATCCAGATGAAAAGTTAGGATATTTGAATTTTTTCTTGTCCTGAGCAAAGTGGTGAATGATCGTTGGGTCATGATCATAAAGAGCATGTCCAAGATAGAATTCCTGCAATATACAAAACTCACAATTAGTATATTGTTCCATGAGATATTTTTTTCACAAACAAATCTTTTGGTTACCTTTTTGCTGCTATACAATTTGAGTAACTTTAACAGTCTCGGTAACTGAATAACCGTGGCCTCAGTGCAAAATACAAACCACCGTTTTTTCGGATATTTTTCTAACAGATATGGTATAAGTGGTTTAACAGTCCATGATCCAGGAATATCCAACTCGTGTGTCAATACGATGTCAGGTACATCCTTAAAAATCATACCATAACAAATCATTATCAACAACTCGTATTCTAAATGAAGATAAAAATTAAACTGTTACTAACTAATTGGTGTTGTTCAGCCTGTTTTATAATATTTTGTTCCGACAGTTCTGCCAGAGCAGCATGATAACCTTCTTTCTGACTCAAAATAACTATTGCAATTTTGGATGAATCTATAAAGAAAATATTGGATTCATTATTGATTGAACATTGAAATTACACAGAACAAAAAGGATTTAACAATTTTACCTTCGGTATGTGCCGGTACGATTAGTAAAAGTATTGCTGATATGATATATTCTTTGTACATCTTACAATTGTGTGCCAACCTAGAAAATAAAGTTGTAAAATTTACATCAAGCAATTATAAAAATACCCCAAAATATTTAGATCTCTTATAATATAATTCATAAAAATATTGGATGCAAATATATTTTCATGCTTGTTTAAAAAAATGTAAACGTCAGATAACATAAAAATACTATACCTGCAAACAAACTTTGTAAACTTTTAATACAAACTTGTCATTAAATTTAAATCACTTGAAAGTTGAGAATATTTATTGTTACATCGATGACAATAATAATAATTGAAACATAAATATGGAACACACTAACGTTAACAAATTGCAACAACCGGATAAGCGGAACAGTTGGAACCGAACCGCACAAGTTCTCCGTTCCGGAAACACATGATCAAAACAAGTCAAAACAACATCCAAAAAACATTATTTGACAATACAAAAAATCCAGTCTCAACTTGGCAACAACTTGGGAAAATTAAAAAACTATTTATCTCTCAAAATAATCGCATACAAGATTTTTCACGGATGAAATTTGGTTGTTTGCAAAAGCAAGGATAAACAGAAGTAACTCATTTTCTGTCAACCGCAGGGGCGGCCAATCAGCGCGAGTTTCACGTTCCGTCCGGTCCTTACGTGGGGGATCCTCGACGGATGAAAAAAGTTTCGTCGCCATCACAGCGACGTCACAAGATCGCGGCCGCAGTTGTTCGCGAATAAATCGTCGTTTACGGCGAAAGGGAGGCGATTCTCCCTGCGGATCACTTTTGCGTGTGTTCTCGACAATTTCGAGGTTTCCCATCCGGCAGCCAACAATAAGTTTACCTTTTCGAAGGTCTTATACTTTGGAAATCAGTCGAACATGGCTTATTGAAAAGATGACGGGCCTGCAAAAAGTAATCGTTTCTCCAAGCGGAGGCCTTGCTTTCACACTCGACACTCAATTCGGCGCCAGCCTCGTGGCTGCGATTCATCAACATGGACAAGAAGTCGAAATTCGCTCAGCCCTTTTTGAAGGGCACCACCTCTGAAGCGAAAAAAAGTCAAGGTGAGATGTGTGTGTCCTCCATGTTTTCTGGCACAGTTCGATTTTGCTCTGAATTACGAAATGTTTGTCAATATAAATGAACCATGCTAGGACCTGAACATTCTATATAATTACCTTTCGATTACCCCTTTTAAATGTTAATTTTAGATTCATTATTATCTCATTTTTCTTGCTGATGTTTTTACTAACTTATATACATCATACGTTTCTAAACAATTGTTATTTAAACTTTTAGGTTAGACAAGACCAATTAATTTTGATGATTGTGTCCTTAATTACTCCAAAATTTCTTGAGGAAAAACTTTTACTTTTCATATTCAAAGTTATCAAAGTTAAATCTGACTTAAAATGATATTTGTAATAAAATGAATTTTTTCAGTTTTAATTGAAAATTCTTTGTTCTATCAGTTTGCTTGAAACTTGAAAGTAACTTAAAAACAAGGTTTATTTAAAAATTTAAAATTGCTTTGGAATGTGACAAATAAATAATAGCTCTAAAAATAAATATCTTTGAAAAACAGTCTTGCTTTTATTCGCGGTTCGATTTTAAAGTTTGTAAAGGAAGAGTGTCTCGTCTGTGAAACATAAAATCATTATGATTTATGCATGAATTTAAAAAAATCATGTTTTGATGTTTCAGATGTTGCTGGCAGCAAAGTATTCCCGAAATCTTCACGTAAACGTGAGCCTGCCGGCACGAACAACTTTTCTAAAAATGACCAAAGTAGGAAATCTGGTTGCAATACACAGAAAGCAAAAAATTTCGACAAGAGACCAAAACCTAAAGGACACTATTTTGGCGGTGCAAAGGAGAATTCCCAGGTGATCTCAAGTTGCTGAAAATCATCTGATTGTTTTGTTTCTGTTTTGTGATTATTTTTTATTTGTAATTATTTCTTATTTGCACAATTAAAATGCTTCGTTAATTTGTGTTTCAAAATCAAGCGGTGATAAATTTCAGTATGATAAGAATATGAAAACGTTTTAAGGCAACTTAATGAGTCTTATCTGGAACTGAGGTTGAACAAACGAATAAGTGCAGATTAATAAAAATGTGCAAATCATCACTGATCATTTTCTTCGAAAGAGAAAATTATTAAAAAAGAAATGTTGATCACATGAGAACAATGTTTTATTGTAAATTATTTAAATGTAAATTTATTGTAAAATTTGTATGCGTATCTAAATAATGTCAAATGTTTTTCATAATTTTAGGTAGAGGACTTGGAAGCTGCTGAGTACGGCTCAGTGATGGTTCCTGGCAGTAAAAAGCAGAATTTGACTCATCTGCTGAATTTTCATCATGCTCCACGAGATGCACGCGTTTCACAGTGGGGTAACAGAAGTGGCAACTCGAAGTACAAATTCAAGGGCTATGGCTACTTGTCTGCTGCACAGCGACATAAATATAAAGAACTGTTTTTACAAGCCAAGTAAATTCTAATCACCACAATTTTAAATTTTCGTGTAGAATATAAAATCAATACAGCGATCAATTATACTTTCAGCTGCCAATTTGTCGTTGCCAAAAATGGAAGCTATTCTCTCTATCTGAACAACCCTGACGCTTTGGTGGAATGGAATTTAGTGGAACAAATAGTTAGTCCCAACAAATTTGTTTATATCATTGCCCAAGTAGAAATTTATATATGATTCTATTTATAGCGCATATATTCATCATTAGTCTCATAAAACTGTAAAACATAAATGTTGCATTTTTTTTCTTGGGTGGATCAGAAAGAAATAATTCAAGATCATAAATTAGACTTATCAATTTGATTTTCAGCGTCTTCACACTTTTGGGAAGCTTGCGTGTCCCATCTGTTTGAGTAGTCCAGTAGCCGCAAAAATAACACGCTGTGGCCATGTTTATTGCTGGCACTGCATCCTCCATTACTTGCAATTGTCTGAGAAAGAAATCGTTAAATGTCCCATCTGTTTTGATTCGGTCCATAAGTCTGACCTCAAAAGGTGATTATTTCATAGTCAAATCGTGATTCTCTTATCGTTTGGAAATTTTCAACTCGACATTTTGTAAGCAACAATTTCTTTCCTTTTAATCCATAGCGTTCTTGGAATATCGCAAGAGACAGCAAACATCGGAGATAACATAGTCTTGCGATTAATGCGTCGTCAAAAAGGGTCATTAATAGCTACAGAAGTTAAGGAAAGCGACACGCCAATACCAACGACATTTTTCACCGTTTTGGAAAACGAGAACCGCCAAGGTTACTCGAGATTACTTCTGGCTGATTATGGCGACGTGAGTAATCGATGGTTCAGACTGTTTACCTCGCCAGTATGACAATATTTGCATCAAATTTGTTTTGCTTCAGATTTTGGACATCATTGCAATTGAACGCGACGAATTGGAAATCGCTTTGGCCGAAGATACCGAGAATTCAGAAAATTGTTTCATCCAACAAGCGCTCGAAGAACTCAAAAAGAGGGAGAACCTTCTTTTAGAATCGGTATGCTCCAATTTTGAAAATTTAAGTATTCTAGATGAAAATAATGATTCAAAGTAATTTATTTGTGTTTCCTGATTTTTTTTTTCAGCTAGCGAATGATGTATCGGGACAAGTAATGATTGGCAAACAGAACAATGAAGGTGAAAAACAAGCACAGGATGCGAACAATGCACCGCACAGCTCGGAAAAACTAGACAATAACACGTCGGAAATAGAACATTCTTCTGTGACAGAACTTGCATCATCTCATTCATCTGACAATTTGAATGTACAAAAAACAGAAGACAAATATTACTACTTTTATCAAGGTACTTATTAATTTAGTGTTATCATTGTTTTTAATCAAGATTATCTAGAACGATTTTGATTTGTATTTTGATTTGTATTTTTTACTTCAGCAACCGACGGACAGAATATCTACCTGCATGCTATGAACGTCAAGATGTTAGAACAGGAATACAAAAGCTTGGAGGATTGTCCACGCATGATCTCTGGCAAACTCCTTGAGATAGAAACCAGGAGTCTTACTCCCGATCTGAGGTGTCGGTTGCACTTTTTGAATCATCTTCCGTTGAATTGTCCATTCGAGTTGGTTGAAATCGAAATGAGAAGTCCATTGGTATCCAAGGAAGTTCTGGACAGTTATAAACGTAAGACCTGATTTTATCAACTAAAAGAACCAGAGAACTCAAACATTCCTTGCGATCATTCGTATGTTTTATTGATATTTCATCTTTTATTTATTGTTTCATCTTCTTTCCCTAGAGCAAATAAGTAACAGACAGAAACAGAGAAAGGACCGTGAATATGAGGAACGCAGACGCGAAAGAAAGATAACTGAAGCTGAAAACAAACTTCTTGGAAAGTACGCCACTCCGGAAATTCATATCGAGTCTCAGTTCCATTTCCCGGATTTTCAACCAGAAATTTTATATGCTGAGTATGATGATTGTTATATAAAAATCAAACGAAAAATTGTCATTAATTAGGTAATTCAATAAGTAATTGAATTTTAGGACCAGTGGTTCATCATCTCCTGAACTGGACTTCAGTTATTCCTTAGTCAATGATCCAGGCCTACCGGAAATTAAAGAACCAGACAACTTCCCTGTCCTCTGTTCCACCGGGTCCCAATCTTTAACCCGTTCGTTCGCTCAGACAGTGAGCAATCCCGGTCTCATGAGAAGTGAGTGGCCCCGGGCCGGAAGTTCAAGACGATCGACAACATCTCATACGATCACCAAGCCAACCGAAAGTTTGGACGATGATGAGTCCCATAAACCACCGGCTTTGACGGTGTTGGATTTCATAGTTCCAGAGAATTCAGGTGATAAATGTCGAAGTTTCACTGAAATTGAATTAACGATCAAGATATATTTTTAATTTAAAATTCAATTTTTAAACCAATCGATTTATTATTTTAGGAAAGAAGTCAGGAGGAAAGAAGAAGAAGAATAAGGTCAAGTTCAGGGCCTTCGAATAACTGAACCAGGGCTCGCTGAAATATTTGTCGAATTTATGAAACTGCTTTAACAGATTTTTTTAATGAAACTTTTATTAAAAATGATTTAAAGTTTTAATTATAGATTGAAAGTACAGTTTATTCAATGAATAAGTTTCCTTTCTTTTTGCTATTATTTATTGTCTGTTTCTGTAAAGTCATCAATGAAAAATCTTTGAGCCCAATAATGCTTATGAATAAAATTAATTGAAAAGATGCCTATTCTACATTTTTTTGTTCAATTCATCAAGGTCCTATCCTTCCTTATTAGATAAAAACAGTCTTTTAAGACGAGATTAATTCCAACATGTATGAGAATTAAAAAAAAAATAATCCTTGAAATTTAATTGTACGAATAAATATAAAGACTGCAAAGTCCACTTGAATGATCAAGATAGATGTAAAATAATATGAAAAATTAAAAAAAATAACATAATTTATCTCTAAAAGATAAACTTAAATAATCATTAATACAGGCTTTGTTAAATGACAACTCGGGTGAAATTTGTTTAACATTTTTTTTTTATTGTACGAATTTCAAAATCATCAAAGCGAATTACTTCAACATACGATTTCTTTTGTAGTGTAACATCGGTGTTTGTGTGTAATGTGTGTGAATGAAAAAAAAAGCAGTGGCTGCCTTTCAGTTGGATAAGTTAAAAAATCGTTTAGTCAACTTCCTCGATGGTAGGTCCGCCAGCGGCGCCGCCGCTAGGAGTGCCTCCGGCACCTGGTGCACCGCCAGCTCCTGGGAATCCACCAGCACCTGGGAAACCGCCGGGCATACCGCCTTCAGCGCCCTGGTACAGTTTCGTTACAATTGGGTTGCAGATACCCTCCAACTCCTTCTGCTTGTGTTCGTACTCTTCCTTGTCAGCAAGCTGATTCGCGTCCAACCATTTGATGATTTCGTTGCATTTGTCAAGGACAGTCTGTTTGTCGCTGGCACTGATCTTGTCCTTGAGTTTCTCGTCCTCCACGGTGCTCTTCATGTTGAAACAATACGACTCAAGTCCGTTCTTCGAAGCGATGGTCTCCTTCTGTTTCTCATCCTCGCTTCTGTATTTCTCGGCTTCGTTAACCATGCGCTCGATGTCCTCCTTGCTGAGACGTCCCTTGTCGTTGGTGATGGTGATCTTGTTTTCCTTGCCCGTGCTCTTGTCAACAGCGGACACGTTCAAGATACCGTTGGCATCGATATCGAACGTGACCTCGATCTGAGGTACACCACGTGGGGCAGGTGGGATGCCACTGAGCTCAAACTTTCCAAGGAGATTGTTGTCCTTGGTCATGGCTCGTTCACCCTCGTAGACCTGAATCAACACACCGGGCTGGTTGTCAGCGTAGGTGGTGAACGTCTGGGTTTGTTTGGTGGGGATGGTGGTGTTACGTTTGATGAGAGCGGTCATGACTCCTCCGGCGGTTTCAATACCAAGGGACAACGGGGTGACGTCCAACAGGAGAAGATCCTGCACCTCCTCGGACTTGTCTCCGTGGAGGATTGCAGCTTGTACTGCGGCGCCATAGGCGACGGCCTCGTCCGGGTTGATGGATTTGTTGAGCTCTTTGCCGTTGAAGAAGTCCTGCAGGAGCTTCTGGATCTTGGGGATACGGGTGGAGCCTCCAACGAGGACGATGTCGTGGATGATGGACTTGTCCATCTTGGCGTCACGCAGGGACTTCTCGACGGGCTCGAGGGTGCCACGGAAAAGATCGGCGCACAGCTCCTCGAAGCGGGCACGAGTTATCGAAGTGTAGAAGTCAATGCCCTCGTACAATGAATCGATCTCGATGCTGGCCTGAGTCGACGACGACAGAGTTCTCTTCGCGCGCTCGCAAGCGGTGCGCAAACGACGCAGAGCACGTTTGTTGGACGTCAGGTCCTTCTTGTACTTGCGCTTGAACTCCTGCACGAAGTGGTTAACCATGCGGTTGTCGAAGTCTTCTCCACCCAAGTGGGTGTCTCCAGCGGTCGATTTCACCTCGAATATACCGTCTTCGATGGTCAAGATGGAAACGTCGAAGGTACCGCCGCCCAAGTCAAAGATCAATACGTTGCGCTCGCCGGTGGCCTTCTTGTCGAGACCGTAGGCGATGGCGGCGGCGGTCGGCTCGTTGATGATACGCAGCACGTTCAGGCCGGAAATTGTACCAGCGTCCTTGGTTGCCTGACGCTGCGAGTCGTTGAAGTAAGCGGGCACGGTGATGACCGCGTTAGTTACAGTCTTGCCAAGATAAGCTTCGGCGGTTTCCTTCATTTTTACTAGGACCATCGAGCTCACTTCTTCTGGGAAGAAAGTCTTCGTTTCTCCCTTGTACTGAACTTGAATCTTCGGTTTTCCACCGTCACTGACGACAGTGAAGGGCCAATGTTTCATGTCAGCTTGGACGGTTGTGTCCTCGAAACGACGTCCAATTAAACGCTTGGCATCTAAAATTAAACATGTACTATTAATTGTTATTCATTCATTTTTATAATATAATTTTTATATAATGTTGTAAAATTTTATTCGAGTTAAATGTTTATCTAAGTTTGTATTTAAAAATAAATCGTGTTGATTCAGTCGTGGCAAATACAACAAAATTGAATTGATAAATTATAATAAATTGAATCATACAAGTTTTAAATAATTTTAATGTAATATAATGAACTTAACAAAAAGAAAGAAATAAAAAACATTGTTTCATTGCAACACGCGTGTTTTCGCATGACTGCTGACTAAGCAATAGTAACAACTACGTGTGACTTTGCGTCAATCGATATTATTACATCCGATCGTTTTTGCTAATAAACTCAATTAGAAATATTTTTAGTGCTCAATTCATTATGCTGATTGAGTTTTCAAGTTTATAGCAATGAAAATTGAAATAAGTTTTTTTATCTTGTGTATCTATTAAGCTGATGCTTTTATATCTTCTTTGTAATTTCTTTAGCAATTTCCAATTATCAGTTTTCAGAATGTTCTAGGCGATAGTAATGTAATTCACTTTCACTCTTTCGTGAGTAAATATTCCGTGTTTGTTTTGATTTAGAGGTGATAAACAAGACAATGCGTACACTCATCCGCTATTCCAAAATTCAAACTTTCTCGTCGGTTTGAATTTTTCATCGGGTGAGTAATATGAAATCTCATTACCGATTATAATCAACCAACTCTAATTAATCCATTTTAATTAATCCAAAAAAAATTATATCAGTAATTTTAATTTTTTTCAAACTTATTTATTTAAAAATTAATTTTTCAGTAAAACAAATTTAGCAATTTTGATTTTTCCTTTGAATTTATTTATAACAAAAACCCCATTTTTGAAAAAAAAAATAAATAAATAAAATGATTAAAACAAAGAAAATTAAAATAAAAATTAAAATGTTGATATTCAAATTCAGTTGATTTGATAAACACGTTAATAGCGAAAGTTGAAAAATTGATAGCATGTAAATGAAATGTAACGAACTTTAGCACCACGTGGGCGTGCCGAAGCCTCTAGAAAAATCGGTTTGAACTCGACCCCCTTAATTGTCCCCGCTAACAATGAAAAACTCAACGGGATGGATCAATAATCTTACCAAAAATGGTGTTGTTGGGATTCATCGCGACCTGGTTCTTCGCAGCGTCTCCGATGAGACGCTCGGCGTCGGTGAAGGCAACATAGCTTGGTGTGGTGCGGTTGCCCTGGTCATTAGCGATGATCTCGACTTTTCCGTGCTGGAAAACTCCGACGCACGAGTAGGTGGTTCCAAGATCGATACCAACAGCGGGTGCTTTGGCCATTGTTGCTTATTAAATTATTTACGCTGTAACAAAAAGGTAACAAGAGCCGTTAACAATTTGTCTCCCTCGCGACAAAAATGGCGCGCGGATTCAGCACGTTTCGAACAACCGTCACAATTCAGCACAAACGAACAGTTGAATTCAACGAAACAAGAAACAATTGAACGAAAAAAAATGAAAACAAAAAAATTAAAAACCGGAACTATAATCGATGATGAAATTGTGATTAGGATAAACGTACCTTGAGTTTTAAGTTAAAAGTTTGGTTAAAAAGTGTTAAGAGACGAAGAGTGTCTTCCGTACAACGATTCGCAACGTGAGTGAGGAAGGCGCGGTTAGTCACCCGTATTTATGAACCGGGGGAGGAACATTCCAGAAGCGTCTTCCGAGCTGCGTCACGTTTCGACCAATCGGAGCGCACTTTACTCCTGGTTCTTTGTAACATTGGATCGATCGATGCAGTACGCTAGTCAACTTCGATCATGTGCCAAATTTATTATCAGTTTAACCAACCGAACGTTCGGTTCAAACAAATTTTTTAATTCGATTAACATTTTTTGCCGCGAGAAACAAATGATGGGGCGCTGCTGTTTTCTTGTTTTCATTTTGGTTGCGGTAGCGTGCGACCGCGAACGACACTGATTTGAATTGCGTAGTAAATAAACATGGGAGACGCGGAAACGGTTGATACGCTACACCAACACTAGAGAACAAGACCATTTCTAACGTTTTTTTTTTTTTTCATTTTGGAATCTTCTTTGTTTTCTCATGTTTTGATAATAATTCTTGTTTTTGTTCACAGATTGGTCGTCAATATTTATTAGAGATGATTTTTTTTTCATCTTCCATAGCAACTGAACTTTAAACAAATCAATTTGATTTTTATTTTTCGGCATCAACGATTGGAAGGTTTCTAATACCTAGTTTTAATGTTTGTTTTATTATAATGTAATGTTTGTAGATTTTTTGAAATTTAAACAATCATCAGGTTGCATGAATTACGAGTCAGTTCTCTCGAGCTTGTAAAATCACTTGCACGGAATCGAGATCACGTTGACGACTTTTGTAATCGCGATAATTTAGGACGTTCTTCAGACTCTCTTTTTTGTCAATGTCAAACAAGTTTTTTTTTACCTAAAAATGGTCAAATCTCAATGCTGCATCTCGGCGCGAACCAAGATAAAATCATATAAGTGGATTGATTTTTTTTTTTTTTTTTGAAATTTCCAATGTAATTGTTTCTAGAAATTAAAAAAAAATATGATATCAATTGGATTAATAATTATGAGATGTAACTTTTATTTTATTCGTTTGCATTCCGAAAAAGGTTTTGGTATTGATACGGTGCCTCGTGCTTTTGTTTTCTCGACTTGTCCAGAAGCATCTTGAAAATGTGTAATGTAGGATTGCTTTAGAAATCGCATTTGAATCGGAATGGCACCATTTGTTTTAACAAGAAAAGTTTTTATGATTTGTAAAATTATAAATAATTTCGTGAAATTTTAATTTGTAAGTCTGTGATAAAAATTTATGGGTGGGAAAAGGTGTTGTAAATTTTTATATATCGGAGTATGATGCAGATGGGTGTTGAATTTTACGATGTCGATAAGCAAGAAATGATTGCTACTTGCTGATGATAACGAATATGAAGATAGAATGTATTTATAAAAAAAGTAAAAAATATTTTGTTGTGCTTAGAATTAATTAATAAATTATTTGAATTTTAAGACAAATTTGTTGGGAATTATAAAACTTTGAAGCTTAAATTTTTTAGAGCACGTCTTATTGACGTAATAAAAAGCGGCATTTTTCTAAAAGAGATAAAGTTGGGCGCATGTGCTTTTAAATTCAAATTGTCACGCATGTGATTCTGATTTTGATGATACAAAGTTTTAACAATTATATTTGGCGTGAATGAATGTTGATGATAATTTGTCATTTACCCTTGAGATAACCTTAATTAAATTTACGTTTTGTCATATAAATTTAAAAATTTTCAAATTATTATATATTTTATAAATTATTATATTATCTTATGTACTTCACATATACATAGTTGTGTTTCGTACTTACCCTTGTCTTGACCTTTGTGATTATTTAATTTTCTTATTTATTCACATTTTTTCACTTCACTTTTCATTGTCAAAGTTTTGAAATTGTTTAATAATCACATTCTCGATTGTTTTCACTTTATAAATGTTTTGTCGGTTATTTGTTTGTTTATATTAAACTTAACTGATTTTGTTGCAAAACTGCAAAAATTAATTGTTGTTATTGAAATAAAACTCACTCAGTTCGGCGGTATATCGTAGGAAATCGGCGTTCATTACCTCTTCGTACAATCCCCCGTTGCTATTTCATTTTCCAACGATGCCTCAAGGTCACATTGATTTGGACGCCCGGGTCATCCTCTGGCATTGTTGTCGTGGTCATGTCGTGCAACTGCCACTGGAATGATTTTTGATTCCGGAATCTCGGATGTATCCGTCAGCATCAATTTTGCACTTTACTGCACTATCACAACTTCACCATTCACAATTTAAAGAAAAAAATATAAATAAAATATTCCATATTAACCATATTAAATGGATAACGTAATAAAAAAAGAACAACCATCACAGCTTACTTTATTCACTTGAACAATATTTTTCGCGGATGAGACCGGTATCTCCCGTTTTGTAGTCGTTGGCGCGAAAAGTATCACTGGCCAGTGACGCCATCTTGGTTTACCGCCGGCAGTCGCTACTCTTCGGTGCGCGTCGACTGACTTCGGGTGCTCTGCTCGGCGCGCTCACGACCGGCTTCGGGTCTCGGCAGCTCGGCGCGCGTCGACCGGCTTCGTGTACTCGGCAGCTCGGCGCGCGTCGACCAATTTCGTGTACTCGGCGCGCTATCGCTGAGCTGAAAGGGACGCGCATTCGTGTGTACTCGGCACACTGCCATTGGAACTCTGTCGTCGTTGTGCGGTACCGGAATTCGTAATGACTTTTTTTTACTTTTTTCACTATTCAATCCAATATGAATTGTAAATAAAAAATTTGTCCTTGAATGCCTTTGATATGCAGCATAAAAAACATCACAACTTATGTTCCGAACGACATTTTTACGCAAAATCTAGATTGCTCTCTCTCTCTCGTTTGGCAGTCGGCACCCTTCGATGCTCGTCGATCGCATTCGTATGTTCGGCTTCGTGTGTGCCAACGGCGATTCGCGATACCTATTCACGAATCGTATTCACGAATAGTTTTTCTCAATCTCAATTTTTTTCCATTCGCGAACATTCGTTTTGAAATGAGACAAAAGGTCGTTGACGCACAGCGCGTCGATCACACGAAGACGAACGACACGCACCGAGGGGTGTCGACCGCCGGCGGTGTTGAAGTTGGCGTCACCGCGTCACTTGCCCGCCAACATTCGCGACGATGACTGCCTAAAGCGAGAGACAACCATCTAAATGATGATGCAAGAATGAACTTCATTATGTATTATGCAGGATATTAAGGATAATGAAGGACATACTGTTTTATTTAAAATTTGTTTATTCGTAAGTGAATTTAGCTGTTTATAAGTGTGGGTTCCGTGCGACAATGTCAGTCGTTGGCGAATGGCAAGTTCGAGCAGCAGCATGCCGAGCACACGAAGACAAGCTCCACTCAACGGCAGTGCGCCGAGCACACTCGAAAGCGGGCTCAGCTCAACGGCAGCGCGCCAAAAGCACACGAAGCCGACCGACGCGCACCGAACAGTCGCGACCGCCGGTGGTAAAACAAAATGGCGTCACTTATAATACTTTTCGCGCCAACAACTACAAAACGGGAGATACCGCTATCTTTCGTTAAAAAATACTGTTTAAGTGAAAAAGTAAGCAGTGATGTTAGTTTTTGTTTGTTTGTGGTGTTTTTAACATTTTTTTTCAATTGAGAATGAAAAGATGATGCAACATTAGTGGGTGTTTGAAAAATCCCAGATTCCCGGTATCAAATTTCGTGATTTCAGCCGTAGTTTCAGGACATGACTTTGACAAAAAAAACAAAATAAGCAGTGTTTTTTATTGTTTTTTTTATTACGTCATGCATTTAATAATATTTAAAAAACTTTTTTTATATTTAAAAATTGTGAAGTGAGTGATATAAAGATAGTGATAAAGTGCAAAATTGATACTGGTTGATACATCCGAGATTCCGGAATCAAAAACTATTCCAGTGGTACGACCTCGACAATAATGCCAGAGGATGACCCGGGCGTCCAAATCAAGGTGACCTTGTGAGGCATCGTTGGAAAATGAGATTGCAACGGGGGATCATACAGAAAGATAATGAACGCCGATGGACTCCGAGAATGGACCGCTGAATCAAGTGAGTTTTATTTTAATAACAATAATTAATTTTCGCAGTTTTGCAACAAAATCAGTTAAGTTTACTATAAACAAACGAATAATAGGTAATAAATTCATAAAGTGAAAACAAATGAGAATGTGATTATAAAATTTGAATAAAAATCTGTGACAGTGAAAAGTGATCGAAGTGAATAAATAAATTAAGTATTTACAAAAATATAATATGAAAGTCATGTCAAGGGTAAGTACGAAATACAACTTTATAATATTGAAATATACAATATACAAATTACTGATTTAAAATTAAAAAATCTGAATTATTTAAAATATCTTACAAAACGTAAATATTACAAAGGTTATTTTAAGAGTAAGAGAAAAATCATCAATATTCAATATAAAGAAAATTTAAAATTTATTTTTATTTTCGCATTCTTTCTAAAATTTGACGAATATTTAAAACAATTTCGAATGTTATCGCTTACAAAAGATGGAAACAAAAAAAATTTCAAGATTAATTATTTGGTTATTGGATAAAATGTAATGAAAACTCATCGGGATATCACTCATATTTTTTTCATTGCATTTATTGACGTCGAATAGTACTGCTTTTCTCGAACCAATCATTGGTGCAGGAAGAAAATAGAAACATTTCTTATACACTTTGTTTGAGAAACGTATCCCCCTCTCTGTATCGTTCGCATGGTATCATAGAATAGTGAGATTTATACATATAAGTTTTATTAGATTCGCGCGATTAATATTAAATATAAAATATATATAGTATTTTTAAATATAGATTCATAATAGCCATATAGTATATTCTTTATCTCTCTCCAAATTTTAATTGTAATAATTCTTTATAACGGCTTAAAGATTATCCTTTGTTTTTGCAAGGCCAACGTAGAAATCACACTATAGAGGTGGAGAACTCTCTGCTTTCTCTTATTTTTTTATTCATTTTGGTTTATGTCTTTACATTTATTTTGTCATACTGCTTTTTGCATTATTTTATTATTTATCTCACATGAATTTTCAAGAAAGAGATTAACACTTTCGTTATCATTTTTGTTTTCATCCAAAACATATTGGAAGCCGTACACAATATTTCATGTCATCTAATACATCGGTACAAATAATATACATCATCAAAGTGGGGTCTTTTTGCGGCTCCAACCCATCTAAAACTTCGACGGTTCAAAATTCGAAAGTCTGCCTGGATTAGTAGGGCGAACAAATTTGTATACACATACAAAATGCTACAAGTGATTTGTTTCTTTTTTTTCTTTAAATTTGTTTTCGGCCTTTCATATATATTTTTGAAGCTACAAACAATACATACACTTGAAAATACGTTTCCACAATAAATACAAAAATTTTCCAACGGCCGAATAATTTTTTATTCATACACCAACAAGAAGATAATCGCTTTTATCTTTTTCGCGACAAAATTTTCTGACAACGTTTTTCTATTTAAGTTTTGCGTTTCTTTTTTGTTCTCTCTATATTATCTACATCGAACCGCGCAGCCGTTAACGACTCTCGCGAACGTTAAACGTCGACGCAAATTTCAACGACAAAAGAACTTTGCCTTATTCACTTAAAAGAAACTTTGAATCGCTTATTTATTAATAAATTGCAACTAGTACAAGTTTTATCGTCGTTGAAACGTCGCTTGGCTGGATTCTGCGAGAGCCTTTAATTGACAATTTCGTATACACGCGTTCAAAAATCAACCGATCAAAAAGATGAAGAGAAATTACAAATCAATAACAGTTCACTGGATGACACCACGCTGGTCGCAGGCAGTGATCAATGTAGTTCCGTTGAATTTATCAAAACTTGTTTTGTTTTCTTTTTTTTGTACATTGGTAAAGTTATTTATAAACGTCATCGAGAATGCAAATCACTTTGTGAATGATAAGATCACGACAAAATCACGTCTATACGAAGCATCAATCTGTGAAAAAAGACTATTTAATTTTTGCTGAATGACCAAGATCTGTCTGGTGTTTTCAAATGCGTGCGAATCACCGTTTCCAAAAGTTTTTTCACTCAAGGATACTCGAATTGTCTATAGATACGCAAAGTGGACACAATCCGCAGGAAGGAATGTTAAATAAAACGACAAATTATCATTGATTCTTCACTTCTAACTTTGGTATTTGTTATGCACGAGTTAATGTCTATCGGACCAAATAATTTTTCTCCTATTTACACGAACTTAAAATCATACAAAATATATAACGCAAATTTAATCATTAATTCATAATAGTAAATAATTAATTATCATAAAAATCATATCCTAACTAAGACGATTGGTTATTGTTAATGCGGCGAAAATGCGACTGTTTAGTATCTCGTAGGCTCTTTTAAACGAAGCGTACCGAAGAGGCGACGATTAAAATAAATTAATAATAATAATATACAAAGAAAATTGAACATGATCCATAAATTGTGATAGTCGACAAAAAAAAAGAAATCGTTACGTTAATACATTTAAAACAAGATACTGTTAAAAACGCCGCTCGTGTCTCGCAAGGACTATTATCAAGAGTTGTCTGGCTGCATACAAAAGTTTCAAATTTGTACAAACGAGTATCATGGTTCCAAGGGGACAATTCTTTTTCTTCTATAAATTAAATTTTGTACACGCTAATTGTCATAATTACAAAACATTCGCACAATAATTGATAATAAAAATAAAAACCACCGTCGACAATGAGTCCTTCGAAACGCGATTAGGCAAACAATGTGCTCTACACTCGGTGCTCCGTGCACTCTACAATTAAGTGCCTCTTGAATAATTTTATCTGAACACAGTGTCATTGTCTCGCGCTTACGACTGACTAACATCACAACGACAAGTCGTTTTGTGCTCCAACAATTTGTTCTCTCTTGTCATCTTTCTTATTTTTTGTTTTCCATTGCTATACATTGACTACAAGAGGGTACCTTAAAAACTATCAATAAATAAATCATTAAATATTACTTTTTTTCACTTTCAAATAACTCAAACAAGATTGGAAAACTTTTCCTGACAAACGCCCCCCCTCCCTCCCTCGTTAACATCGGTTCTAAAATCTCACTCAGATCGTCGCTGTTGTTTGCACCGAGGCAAAATTCGGACTCTCTTTATTACACAAAACTTGTTTCACTTTTGTACAAGAACAGAAAATAACGTTTATTTTTTTTTCTTGGCAACACTGATTTTTTATTCTGACTACGGATTATCGATTTTGTACCAACTGCTGAAGAGTTCGACCCTGTTGCAACAATAAATTATTATTTCTTTGTTTGTTTGGTCCTCCCACGCAAGGGAGAACCGCCTTGCTTTTGCTTGCATTCTTCTTCTTTCTTTTTTCTTTCACAGGTCCTGAAGGACTTTTTGGTTTACGCTCTTCGTTGCGAGCGACTCTCGCATGCCTTATTAATACGAATTCACAGCAAATGGTTGTTTTATTCGCTTCACACCGACGAGGTTTGTTGGTTGTTGTTGTCCAGCGAAATTCCCGATGAACATTCTTTCAACATCGTCCGTAACCGAAGGATTTCCTTTGAAGCGGCCGTTAGATCTGACTGTAATTGCAGCTCCCGTTCTCGTAACCTTTTGATATCTTGTTGACACGTCTGCAAAATAAAATTAATGTATAATAATTAATATAACAAAATTAATATGATGATATTTAATTCGACTTGATAATTTGACAACTTAACAATTTTTTTATTTTTAATTATTTCAAGTGTTCAATTTCATCTTTATAAAAAAATTTGGTATGTCACCTTTACCCCCAACTTGTCACAATTACCCCAACCGTTACTATATGTTACCATATGTTCCCATATGTTATACGTGTCAATATATGAAAATTGAGTAAAAAGAAATTTTACATCATCAAAATAATGTTCGTTAATATTACGAGGTTGATTATGTTCCCACCTTGGTTTTCTTTGATAATGGAATATTAATTAATTGAACATGTTTTACTGCTTCGATATAAAAAGCAATTTAAAAGATTGAGTTAGCAAACACGTTCTCACGGTTGCTAGAAGCAAGTTAGCTCAATCAATATCTAATTAAAACAGATGTGATTTTAACATTCACCGACAAACGAACCCCTTCTCTTCTTTATATAGGAAATCGTTATATGTTTTCCGATCTAACTCGGCAGCAACTTTCCATCTGATACTCAACATCGGCAGTTTGAATGAGCGACGAACAAAATAATCAGAATTTGATTTCGATCCTTACAATCTTAATTGCACATCTGGACAAAATTTATCATCCACCGAGTCTATCCAGTTCATCTTGATAATTTGTTGTTATCCAAATTGGATTATCAACAAACAAAAAAATTTTCATTTTAAAATAAACATTCTCTGATAATTTTCAGCTGAAAAGAAAGCGAGACCCACCACATTCTGTCTAAGCAAATCCAGCTTGTCGCACTTGAGTTTGGTGACTTCTATTCGGAGGATTTCGTTTTCCGTGGTGCCTTCCTTGACGGCGCACCTGGCGGTCTCAGCGGTCTCGGCTGAGCTCATTGATTCCAGCCCGGTGTCGCTGTCAGGATACGCGACCTGGTCCAACTCGAGCTCGCTGTTAAGCGAACTGTCGTCGCTCTCGGAGACGACCCGGTGCTGCATGACCTCCGCCTTGTCGCTCTTGTCCTTCCTCAGGTTCTCGTGACTCAGCCTCGGCAGCGGAGCTTGTTTGTCCGCCTCCACATTCGACACGTCCTTGTTCGAACCATTCTGTCCCGCCAGATCTTCTCGTTGGATTGTCGTGAGACTGCTGCTGTCCTGATTATCGGTGTTTGATAAGCTGCTGTCCTGGCTGCACAGGCTTGGGCTCCCATGCTCGACGGAATCCCTTCTGAATGTGAGCTCAGGCGACCTGAGCGGACTGGACGGCTGTTCCGTCGACCGTTTGCCATTGATCTTGGACGTCGACTGTCGATTGCTGGGCGGACTTGGTTCTGATTGACCCTTCTTTGAGATCTGCTGGGGAACGCTCTCCGTCGAGGCGTTTCTCACTCGGGATATCAGGTGGCGGCGAACGGTGTCGAAAAAGCGCGCTCCACCCCCGCTCCCCGACGCTGACACGTCGCTTGCCGTCGGACTCACGGGACAGTTGTTTGTGAAATTGGCACCGCCGCCCAAAAATTCTATCGTCTTTCTTTGAAGCTTCTCTGTCAATTCCTCCAGTAGGGTGGATCTTGTTCGAAGCTAAAAAAAAAAAATAAACATTATATTCAATCATTGAAAAAATGATCAAACAGTTGTTCATAACCAGTTTTATTATTTACAAAGTAAAATTAGAAGAAGACTTATTTAATTAAGATGTTAGTGTTTTAGTTCAGGATGCGTAAATAATGTTGACGCTTTGAAGAAACTTTTGTCAGTTGAAGAAACTTTTTGATGTGTCTTAATGAACATTTTTCACAGTGTTCCACAATCTTTTACGTTGGAAAATAAAAAGTCTCTAATTTATCCAATGATTATTCAGATGTTTGACACTTGTAAGTGGTTTCCTTATCTCGCGCATCTTATGTAACAGTTTTTTTTCCTCGAGATTTAATAGAGATGATTCTGAAGATAAATATACGCGATTGGCTCACAGAACCGCGATAATTGTCCATTTATGAAATTTGATATTTGAGTGTGAAAACTCAAAGGAAAATTTCGATCTTGAGCTTTTCCAAGGGAACGTGAGCGTTGTAGCAAAGCAATCACGTTTTTACACATATTTTTATATTCGCCAATAATTTTAAATCACGATCATGTGCGTAAAATATAAAAATGTCATTACGTAAGCAGAGTCTAAACGTTTTCTTAAGAGGCTCTTATCAAGTTTATATAATGTACAATTTTTATTCCGCGGCACGAACACTTTTTCAGGAGCATCAGAGAAAAAATACCAACATGACTTGAAATTCAAGTTGTGTCCGCCCGAAGCTTTATATTTTCACTTTTATTTTTTCCGAAATAATAATTGCTTCGAAACGGAGCCATCTCGTACAAAAATCGAGCTGCCAATTGGTTAAAGAGAAAAGCCAACTGCGAAGTACGACAAAAAGAAAAAAAGAATTAATTCGTTGCTTACTTCGAGCTTGGAGAACTTTTCGGCTTTGTACGCGGCGTTTTCGGCATTCACAAGCTTCGTTAAAAGAAATTCTTTGAACTCGACGCCGCGAAGGAAGACAGCTGGCATCGGCAACGGTGGTCCAAACCACGGTACGTCGTCTCGCGCCGTCACGCTCACTTTGTATCTGCAAAGCAAAAATACCAAATGAGTCAGACGATGGTGAAAGCAAAGTATATTACATACATCTCTATATATTCAAAAAGAAAAACATATGTGACTAATATAAGCTGCCCATATATCACATATAGACGGCATCTATGAATAATAAATCGTTGCATATATCGACACGTATGGGGTTTGAACAGATGCAATTATATATGACTATATATATTGCATATACAATTATATGTGCAGTCATAGATATAGGCATATGTGCAAGAATGTATGACTGTACAAGAGCCACATATGTTTCTCTTTGGCTGGGTCTTGGTTGCCAATGAAATAAATAACAAAATTTAAGCAGGGCGTGCACGCGTGAGCGTGCAAGATAAGGTTTATCTCGTGTTGAAACTCGTAATGAGCGAATGATAAGCCGATAAGTGCGACGAAAAGGAACAGGCAGGCGCGAACCTTGTGTTGGCTGTGCACGGTTCGATGACCTGCACGACTATGAAGGCGTGAAGAAAATGACTGGCAATCATGTCCGGGCTGAAGGGTGTGGGTTCCTCTTGAAAAATTATGGCCACGATGTCATTGCCGATGTGCCTCTTGCGCTGCAATTGCTGCGAATCGCCGGGACTGTAGGGCAGCATTGAGGCGACGTGGAAAAGAACCTCCCGGCCTCGGAACAGCTCGTAGACCGCGGAATCGCCCGTCTGACCGTGCCTCGTGTCCAGCCCACCTCGGAACCTACGATTAAACCGCGATTACAATGAGTCCGACAATTCTTGTTTTTTTTTTCTTATAATTACAGTGACTTGCGAATCGACGGAGACTCTGCACTCTTATCTGAGTTTGTTTATAGAGATGAGATGTCTCATTTTTTGGTGCCGTTTTTGTTGTCAGTTTCTGTTTTATCAAGTTGATAAAAAGAAACAAATTGAAAAGTTCTCATTAAAAAATATATGTGACATATATGGCACAAGTTTCAACATATATATCACATACATATGTGAATGTATGTGTTACATGTATGTTTACGTGCGTGCAAATCAAAGGAAACGTCTTTTCGGTCGATTTGCTTTCTACAATTTGTATCAGAGAAAATTTATATACACTTTTATTTCGCCAGTTGTAGTTAAAAGTAATAACAGAGTCTATTTCTTTTTTGCTTCATTGATCAATTGAGAAAGAGGGAAAGTGTTTTGAAAACAAGAGTAAATGAACCAAGGGAGCGCGTTCGCGTTTGGAAGCAAACAAATGCTGGGGATGCACAGCTATTAGGGACCATAAATTATACACGGAACCTCCGAGGGAAAGAAATTTTATACGACGGAAAATGATTTCATTATACAAGACCCGATTTATTTGACTGCGCGCAAATGTTCTTGCCATGTGTAGTTATTCGAAAATTGTAACGTAAAAGTTGAAAAGTTTTCATTCATCGAGCCGTTTTAATCGTGGATATATATTTAGAACGGTGCAAGGCACTATCTATGTTTAAATATCGATACACATTTTCTCATTAATGTTCAGCGATAAAAGATTCTATTACGTGTTACAAGGGGAACGATGTTTTCTCAGCTAGGGCAATCTAATTTGTATTAAATTTAGTGTTTAACTGCTGCAGTACAGAGTGATGGTACTTTCATGGTGGTTATAATTTTTTATGAAAAAAAAACTGGCACATTAATTAATCTCATTTTTCTTATTAAATTTCTCCTTCGTTCTGATATCAAAAATATACGATGACGAAAGTAATACAATTTTTAACTGAATGACTTTCGTAACATACATGTGACATACATCCATTTATGTATTTTTACCGCAATTTATTTATCTTATTATTTTCTACTTTTATTATTTCTTTTTTTTTTTTTTGATAAAAATTTGCAATTTTTTAAATAGTTTTATAGTTTTCTTAGGGAGGATAAGAATTGAATTTACCCTTTGTGATCCTTGAGGTCAATTTTTTGGCCGAGAAGATCTAAAAATTCTTGAAAAGCTGGTGTGATCTGACGGTTGCCGAACAACTGCTCCTCGGTGATTTGACCAGCTCTCTGATGGAGGACGCCAAATTTGAACCTCGAAACCAGGGCGTGTTCGTCGTACTGGGCTATAAGCGTTCCAGCGCCGCTGCATACAGCCGGTGTCAAAGTACTCACGTTCAAGTTCTCGTTTAAAGCCTGAAATAATGACATTGGCATTTTTCATTTTGATAAATCTCATTACAGCCGCGATATAATTCAGGTTGAATTTCAAATGAGAAAGCCGCGCGAGTGGCAGGAAATGAGCGATATTTGTTGAAAATCCGGCGGCGGTTCGAAAAAAAGGGGGGGGGGGGGACGTTATTCTCTCAACTGTGGGATTTACCGCACAACGGAAATGCGGTGCAGCGAAGCGCGGTTGGCATTCTGTCCTTCGTTCCGCAGACGAAGTCTTTGAGCCTCTCAATGATCCGGCATTGGGACCCGATGCTATAATTATGAATCGCAATGATTGTTGTCCACCTCTTTTTTCTGTCCTTATTTGTGTCGTAGAAACGCGAGAGCAGTTTTTTCTTCCCTTTCTTTCTCCTGTTTTTTTTTTCATTAAATTGCGTTGGAGAAAAAATTATTATCGTTGCACGTCATGGCTTCGTTTCTGAGAATCGTATTGAAAGAGCAAATGCAATCATTTCTGTCACGGGAAAAATGTCATTTTTTCGAGCAAAGGTGTTTTTATCTTTTCATTCTTTTTCCTTCCTCCTTTTTTTTTCATTTTGCCTCAGTGTATTTGACAACTTAATTTCAGAACAGTTTCATTCGCCGGAAATTCTATAGTAAAAGAAATTCGCCCGGCGAACAAATTTGCGTCCTCTTGAAAGTGATTTGATCTTGTCAATTAGAAACTTTGGTACATGACGAAACTAACATGAAAGTAATTGTTGAAGCTAGTCACAAAGACGTTTACTTTGCATTAGTAGATTACTAACCAAACTTTTAATTGACATTTTCGAGGGAAAAATATTTTGCATAATAATATAGGATGAAAAGCAAACAATGCAAAATAAACAATGAAAAATAAATATTAGAAAATAAGCGACAACAAATAAATAATAAGATGTACATAATAAATTTCTTGAGTTTTGATATGAATCGGCTTGGGATGAAATTTTATTCAAACAAAAGGCAACGTCCTATTTTGCACGCGATAGAAAATCTGCAAAATTTATGTATGTCTTTTTTCTATTTTTTTTTATTTCGAAAGTAAAGTTATTACATTTTTTGTAATATATATGATAATTTTAAAGCTCGATTGTATAGAGTAGCACAAGTTGTTTTTCCCCTGATTCTAAAAAAACGTACTACAATCTTTGTAATTTAAATTTAATATGAAATATTCCTTACAATCAAAATTCATCAACCGAACTTAATAAAATATCATCCCTGATATGTATCAAAGTAAATGTCAAATTCCTAACTATCAACTTTCGTTATTGAAAAATTAAATTTCATCTTTCGCAAAGTGAAATATAATGTCAAGTTTAAATATATAACGTGAAGAATGATTTTATTATAATTAATCAGTTATTTATTTAAAATGCAAAAAGTATTGGGAAAGCTTTTTCAGTATATAGTGTGTGTTGTGATGTGTCCATAATTTATATGTACCTTGTATATATTTATAACGCCTGACATCTATATTTAATTATCACCAGCTGCTCATAAAAGACGTTCACGGGTTATTAAGACTGAGAGCCTTCTCAAATTCAAAACACATACTCGCATATGTGAAAATGAAGTGTTAAGAATTTATTTCTACTGTGACTTGTCAGTCAAACCTTATTCAACGGGCCAAGAAAAAAAAAGGAAATAAAAACAACCCTCATGCAAATGAATAAAAATCAAATCACATAATTCTTTATTATAAGATTGACTTCCATCGAAAATAGAAATGAATAAATTAAAATTTAATGACAAATTGAAATTCAATGAAAAATACTTGAATTTAAAAAATACTTGAAAACTTGAATTATAAATTAAAATTGGATTACAAATTGAAACAGAATTAAAAAGCTGCAATGGAATCAAAATTAAGATTAAATAAAAATTGAAATTGAAATTCAATTAAAGATTAAAAAAAATCGTGATTCGAAATTTAAGAAAAAAAGTAAATTGATTTGATTGTATACGTTGTGTTCAAATGCTACTAATCGTAAAATTACAAGCCATTAAGGGCGGGCCGATGCAAATTCGTGGTTTCAACTGTTATTTGGACGGTAATAAAATTAGCATAAAACGCGCGGTTGTAAAGAGCTTTGGGCTGCAGAGAGGCCCCTCCAAACGGAAATGCAATTTTGTGATACATACTTTGACCATCTTTGCCGGGGATGGATTGGGCCCGAGCGTCAAGCCTGGGACCAGCTCATGTGTTGAACCTGTTCGGAGTCGTAACAAAACTCGCCAATGCTCCTGTCCCGCCACGGTTTCCGCTTTGATGGATACCAACACTGGCCCATTTTCGGCATCTTGTCCTACCAAGTTCACGTGTTCCTGTCGAAAACAAAATTTTGATTAAAATTTTAAACAAAATTTATATAATTTTCAAACAAAATATTTTATTTTCAACATTTTGTTCGAGGGTAAAATTGTGAATTAAATTTTAGAATTAAATGAGTAGACTAATTTTGCGCACAAAAGTAGATTTTTTAAAATGATTTTCTTTTGATAATACAAAATTTAAATTTGATGGTTTCTGTGTCCCTTGAAAATAATAATTTTAAGCAAATCTCGATACAACTTGATACAAATAAGTGGAAAATCATATATACATTATCCTGAATTGAAAATTATCACAAGACATAATTTCCAAAGGGCTCGGAATTAAATTTGTCGCGTTCAATATATATTATGAACAATGCCGATCTAATTGAAAATTGTACGTTGCATGGATCGACTGATGAATAATTAATGACTGATTGGCGTTGATGAATTTTGCATTTGCAAGTGTAATTTTTTCATCAATTGTAAATAAAAAAAATCCATAAATAATTGAGAGACAAGTGATGAATTTTGCAACAAAATTTTTAAGTTTTAGGTTCCTGTCAATCGAAAAATAATACATCGATCGAAGTGTTTTATAAATAAAATAACTAACTTGCAAGTTTTTTTTAATATTTATTTAGGCCGTGTCACTTGCAGCTTACAGTTTAAATTGAAATCAATACGTACTTCAAAAGGGATAAACATTCCGACGAAAATTCAACCAAAAAACAATGTTCCATTATTTCAAATACTTCATTGTTTACCAAAGTTTGCGATATTGGATTCATTCAAATGTCCAACGTAATTATTTTAAAGCATATTCGACGTCACGTTTTGTCGCAATTCACAAAAGCCATTCACAACTGGGCTCTTGTAATTTATGAACTACAATAATAATTAATGAGCCTCTTGAACAAACACGCCGGCCAGTATCAATCGTCGCATAACTATTTCTGTCATTTTCGTGTCGTGCGTATCGGTTCATGTACCACGTTTTGCACGTTTGAACAACGTGAGCACTAAAAACGATAAAATAAATCATGCAAAATTTTCATACAAGTCGTATACCCTATGCTGCGTCTAACGTTAATTCTACAGTTCAATTAGAACTGACATAATTATAAGAATACTTATCATCCCCCCTTTTTTTATTGTTCAAAAATTTGTATACCTTTTTGTACAGTTCATTAAGATATAACAGATTCGATTCAGCAAAACTATGTATAATAAAATTTACGTAATCATTTTACAACTGTTCTGGTTCAACTGGAAAAAAAGTGCATTCTCTTATCTGCAAACAGTTTTGTACGGCGCATGTTACGTATATGAAACGAAAAAAAAAGAAAAAAAGTCAACCAAAACGGAACCAGCAAGTTGAACAAGTTTGACATTAATGCAATAAACGCATGCGCTTATTCATGAAAGTCGAGCATTAAATGCCAATTAATGTAATAAAATGCGCGACACGTAATTAAGTTGTTTTAATCATGCGAAGTGAGAATCGTGTTGAAAGCAAAGCCATTCCGTGCGTTCGAAATAACAAGAAATGAAATACTTTTTCCCAATAAATTCGCGTATCCGTTCGGCGAAAAATCCTCCCATGCAGAGATTATACAATTAGGTCGCGAGTGCACGGCCGGACAATCGATATTACTCAAACTCAAACAAAAAATAATAAAACATTAACGTGCAAAATTAAAGACGGGGAAAAGTAAAAACCGCGTTTTTGTCTCAAGAAGTCTCTCTTCAAAACTGGAAACACATTCGGTTCAACTTCCTTGGGTAATTTTGGTGTTGGGTGTCTTAAAAAAGTATGAACGTAAGAAAAAACTAAATTTCAACTACATTTGTGATAATACAGATCAGGCCCTGATAAAATTTTCACATTGCAGCCACTTTTAAAGCACATTTTAAAATTAAAATAATTTATTATTGATTTTAATCAAGACGAATATTTGATAAATGAATGAATTTTATGATTCAATGAAATTGCTATTTTATTGAACCTTTTTTATAAGGTTCAATAAAAGGCTAACATTCAACATTTCATGAATGAAAATAATTAGCTATTACTTAGCGCTCATTAGTTAAAGTTAATTATAATAAAAAATTTACAGAATTGTTTTTCTTAACAGGGTCACATCGAATCCAATTTTTCCACAGGTCAACCCGCCATTCGTGAGCATCCGCATCAAATTTCTATTAGGGTCGCACCAAACCATTCCCTATTCAATAAACGTCTCGGAGTTGCGAAAGAATTTTCATCTCACTGTCGGTTAGTCATAGCCGCGGAAGTGCATTCGCAACTTACACTTTTATATTGGCAGCTTCGGTGCGATAAGACCCGAGTCACGCAACAGACGTGGCCTGGGTTCGACGATTTCATCAGCAATGCCACAATATCCTCGCCAGACGCGCCATTAATCGACGTCGGGCGAACGCGCTTTGTTTACGTGCAGGCCTCCTATATAATTGCAGCCTTTGTTTAGAATCTGTTAATTTCGTGCTCGAAATCGCGGTCGTGCGATGAGTTTGTCCTTGACTCTCATCTCGAACCGAATATTAATGTGCCACTAATGAAACAATATTTAACAAAACACTCTCTCAACAAAATTAATGAAGCTCGAGAAATTTATCTGAAAGCACCAGACCGAGGTAGAAAAAAAAATGTTAGTCTCCGTCCGACTGGGAAGGAAAAGCGAAGAAACGTTTATTTGCCGAGTATTTTAAGCACCGCGTGAGATCTTGTGTTTTTTTTAATCCTATCAAGCACCCACATTGAAATTCCGTTTCGTCGTAATCCTCTGTCGACTCCTGAATCAAATTTTCTAAAAGTTTCAATGAAATTGCTCTAAAAAAAAGCAATTACAAAAAAGTTTTTGAACAATTCATTTCTCTCCCGTTGGTAAAAGGTTGTTCACTTGCGATTCACACTCTACATATTGAAACAAAGACATTCCCTCCAACACTCTTCTTCAGACCTGAAAACCTAACATCCGTTCGAGTGGATAATGGAGGAAAGGCCTTTCCCGATAGGTGTGACACATTTTCTGACCCATTGGTAGCAAGCCGCAAAAGGCATACACTGAAAGCAAATGTATATATCGAGGCCAAACAAATATCGGCCTGAAAGGCGATTGTATCGCTAAAGAGCGTCGAACCGGGGGAGAGCCAGGGGGCGCCACGAGCGTTTCCCTTGGCAAATGAAATTGTTCTTCCTGAATCCAACGAAAGGAAGGAGCAGAAGTACCCGCGCGCTCGCGGACATTGGCGCGCGCTGTGAGAACGTTCTCACTCCCACGCCCGAAGTGCTCTTTTCCTGCTTCGCCTCTAGCCGCGACGACGAGTTTTCCTTTTCGTTCTCCTTCCACTCTGTTCCTTATTCTCTCCTCGTTTACCTTGGACTGGGTGATAAATAAATGAGCGCATGGTTAATTTGTTAATCGATGCACTGGATGACAATAACAAAACGCTACGAAAGTGCTCTAGGATAAGTGAAAGTCAACGTGAAAAATATTTCAATTAGGCTTTTTTTTGCTTTGGTTTTTTACTACATATAAAAGTAAAATTTTATATATGGTCAAATTTATATATACGTGTAACATACATGTTCTGTATATGATCACAAATGTCCCATTTCTGATAACATATATGGTTCATATATGTTCCATATGCGGTGCCATATTCGTTATGAATTGATCGTATATAATCATATATAAATGCTCTATTAAATGTATAAATGAGACAGTGATATACGAAAATTTTTACTTATGTATAATCATATCTGTCATATATGTGAATTTAAGCAGAAAAAAATTGAGATCAAACGTGATTTGAATTTTGCAAGACAACATTTTTCATGTTATCATACGGTGACTGAAAATGTGAAATTCATACAACTGTGTTTTAATTGACAAAATTTTTGAATGAAAAACACGCGCTTTATAATTGAATACCGCAATTTTTTACATTGTTCACTCATACATGTGAGTTTCGAAGAAAAGACTGTAATGAATGCATATCATATCGAAAAAGAAAAGAGGTCTTAGCGGGTGAAATTGGCGATCAAAAATAATTCGCGCGACCAATGTTCTCTCTTTATGTTTTTTCTTTCTTTTTAAACGCTATTGGTAATTGTAAAATATATCTCAGATCACGAAATCTAAATAGACTCGTGACCTTTTCACCGTATCTACAGATACGTCTTATATATTCATAGCGCTGTGTTGTTCTTTGATTAACATGACCTGAAACCAGCAACAAAATCGAATTCAACTGGAAGTAATTCAAACGCGAACGTGAGCATCATAAAAATCACATCGGTCACAATTTTCCGCGAGTCTCATCTCAAGCTGAAATAGAAAAAAAAAATTTTTCAGATAAAAAAAATGTTTTTTTTTAATTAAAACTTATTTTTGTTATTAGATTATACTTATTTATGTTATTTTTTTAATTAAAAAAAAGTATGCGCATATTTTAAGATTTCAAATGTAAAAATACGCGTGCGTCCAGTTTTGTCGCGCGCGATCAAGAAGTCGCAAATTAGAAGCGTGATGTATATAAATAACTTCGTTAACATGAACAATCGAAGGAAAAATGCCAGTCGCGCGATAGTCCGTCTGTGAATTTTCAGCCAAACAAAATGTGTCACGCGTAAAAAAAAACAAGCGTGAAAATTTATCACGCGCGGGATTTATTTACGATCGTGGCACAATATTCTGCGAGAGCTTTAACAGCATCAATTGTTTCGTTTTATCGCGTCATTTTTACACGATTTTCGCGACGCCATCAAATGGCGGGACGTTAAATTGCAATTTTTCAAGTGGTACAACATTTTGAGCACGAATAATAAGCCGAGGTTTTGCGAACAAATATGAAATGCGACGTTACGTTTCGTAATATGAGAGAAATATTGGCAGGGACAAGCAGCAATAACACACATTTTTATTGACAAATATCTACTGCGAATATCAAATTTTTATGGCACGTTTCAATTATTTTCCTTGCACGCGGCCGGCTTTTTCATTTTATATTATCAGCTTGGAATAAATACCCTTGATATACAGAGACGAAGTTCACCATTCGAGAACAATCGCGCTGTTATTACAGGTGATGCCTCATTGTGATGTATACTCCAGTGAGAATTGCGAGCTCCGCGAAGGTTTTTTTTTATATACGAGTTGACGGCGTGGAGTTAAAAATAGCACTTACCGACAGCGTCGTACTCAGTTAAGAATGTCGCGAATCTACTTTAAATACAATTTTTTGCACGAATTTGAAGTGCAAATTTAGAACAAATGAAAAAAAACTTGTTGCTCTGAAATCGGAAATGAACATTTCTAGCGTTGGTCTTCACGACAGAACCTAACGGGCTACATCGGGCTAGGCCATGGAAAACTTGGATTCAACAATATTCTTGGTCCTTATAAAAAATATCTGCAGTAAATTATAACTTATCTCAATAACTTATCTTAACATTTATCTGTTATCATTGAAAAATGCATTTTCAAAAAAAAAAAAAAAAATTATATGTATTTAAAAGTGTTAATAAAATTGGCTGTAATGTGAAAAACTTATGTGGGCCTGGTTTGGATTTATCACAAACGTAGGTTAATGTATTTTAACATGTTTCAGCAGTGCCTGATAGGGCGTACTAGTCAGGGCCATAATTCAGCCCCGTTTCAATAAAGGAAAGGCTATAAACAGGACAAACTGATGTAATTGAATTTGTTTGAGAGTGCATATAGATTTTCATCCGAAATGTTAATGGTGCAGTCAGCCAGAAATTAAATGGAGATTTAATTAAATCTAGAACGGTTGCATAACGTATACAATGGTTTTCAGAATTATTGTTATTGACAGGGGTGTATATATAATGATGGCGACTCAGCTGCACGGAGGCCATTCGAGTGTCTTTGATGAAACACCTTCGACAGAAGGGTAATTGCCAGTCATTTCGATGTGGATTTTCAAAAACGAAACCAATTAAAACCGATGGCGTAATAGCAACTGCAATTTCCTCTTTCGAAGTGTTGCGTACACCCAGACGATTTTTTAATAAGTTTCTTTTTTCATTCTGGTTTTCTTTTGTCGTTCAAAATTGCCCGCTGTTGTTCGGTTTCAATGTAACTCGCGGGAATATTGTTGTACACCGCAATCAGAATTAGTGATGTTTTTCAATAACGAGAAACTTAAATCAGAAGTGCATAAAATTGCATTTCAAAATTGTAAAGAGCGAATGTCAGGCCAAATAATATAAGTCCACCGAAGATTGTTTTTCAGGGTGTCTGAATGGAATTACAAATTTTCAAGATAAAACATAATGAAATGGTTCAATTAACGGAAACGTTCATTTGTATTCATCTGCACAAAAAGTACGTACTTTTAAAAGTGATGAATATTTCATAATTATATATTACATTTGAATTTTAAAGTTCTCTTGTACTTGCGAATGGATAACAATTAATTTTAATTCAATATTCTTTTTTTTTTTTTTGGTGCGCACAATTATGAATATCTTTTCTTTCTTTTCAGTTGCAACGTTATAGGTGACACAATTAGCGATGATGTTAATTAATTTTCTCAAGATGAATCAAAATTATTTTACCCTGCCGACGAAAAATCTGCGATAACATTTGGCGGTGTCATCCTGGTCGATTCGTGGCTGCCAGGCAGGTTGCGCTGGTAGAAGAGCTCTGCCGGAGCTGTCGAGGCTATGTCGGTGATCGGTACCATCGACCCAGTAACCGGACGGCGTGACAACCAAGGGTGGTTTTGACTGGCTGGCTGCTGATTGCTGGATCGCAGCCTCCATCAGGGCGCGTCCCAAAGGTACATCACCAACGGGCGACGCAGACGGGGTGGGTGTGTTTGTCTGAGAAACCGGCGACGATGCGGTCTTCTCGTCCCTGGAACTCTGCAAACAAACAAACACGTGATCATTAAAACCAATTTGATATTAATAAAAAGTGCAATTCGGGCCAAGTACACGACTTTTTATTCTTTCATATTTTTTAGTTGTGCGCGGATGTCCTTTCATTCCATCGAGCAACATGTTTTTCAAATAAAAAATAATGCTCGTGACGTAAGAAGGACGCACCCCTGTCACGGCGCATTAAATTCGCGGATGTTTTTCCTCTGGGTTTTATGTAAAACGTTACTGCTCGTTGAGTATGTTTTTTTACAGTTTTTATTCTAAAAACAAACTTATGTATTTGAGATTTTTATTTAGAAAATATATTATATATGTTTGTATATCAAAACATATGAACGAATGTATATATATTAAGTATTAGAAATATATAAAGATGTCGTTTATGTGGTTTACTTTTTTTATATTTTTGTTATTTAAAAAAAAACTGGTGGATAAAAAAAAGAAATTTCTCGACGAATTTATTTACGTGCATACAATCTAAACAAACATTGCATTTCCTACATGACGAAATTATCACTTCATTGGTGCATGTAAAAGAGTCCGGTAAGTTGTGCTCGGGGGTACAAAACCAGTTTGCACAGTCGAATTGCCACTCGGCTCTCTCTCTTCTATAAGCATCGGCAATTTGTCCAAGCGAGTGCGTCTTTTGTCGCGCGATCGAAAACGGGCAACGAAAAATTCCCGTGCTCGTCGTCGGTCGTATGCAAATCGCGCTCGACCCGCATACTCTGGCGCAGCATAATGCTAATGATATTTCGTCAGCAGGTGGCAGAGTGGCGTCCGGTCGAGCCCGACACTCGGCACCGTAACTTAAATTGACTTATCGTGCAACCACGATCAAACTCATAAAACTCCGCCAGCACATTGCACTCTAGTGTTTTATACTTTAACCGACACAATCGTAAAATGGTTCCCAAAGAGTACAGATCATCGAGATATTTACTTTTCTGAATTTAGATCAAGTTTGGATATTCTTTGAGGCTTAACTGAAAAGATAACAATTTAAAATATACAATAAACATTGGTTTGTCCTCTTTTTTTCAAACGAAAATTTTATATGTGATATTTGAGGTACCATATAAACGCCGATTATGATATAATTAGGTTTGCGTGATTGGTATATAATTGTTTGATTTTTGAAAAGAAGAGGTGCTCGTTATAGAAACATATTAATTTGATTTACGTCAATTTGAAAACTTGGTTTGTTCAAATTTTTATTTTTAGAGTGTTTAAGTTTCGTAGCATCAAACTTTTCAGGCTCCCCGTCAAGTTTATTTGTTATATCAACCAATTCAGTTTCTCCGGAAGTTTGCATTGACTTCGAAGTTATACTGGGTTAAAAAATCGAGTTAGAATAATAAGGAATTTTAAACAATAAATACAAAAGGGAAAATTATCTTTCACTGGCGTAAAAGTTAAAATCAACTCGTTGCAATACACAGAAGTTATAAGTTTTGACGATTTTTTTAAGTTCTTTTAGTATATCGTTTCGATTCTAATTTTTTAAACAATTTCCCACTTATGTAAATAATGCTTTTACCTTCTTTAATTTTTTTTCAAAACTATAACTTTTATATTTTTATAGTTTCTATATAAACTGTTTTTTTAGAAATATGAAAATAAAAAAAAAGAATTGATGTGTATCAGATTTTCTCCTGGCTTGATTAATCAAATATGCAAAGCGTTGTGTTACTAAATCACATACCATCATTATACAACGATCCTTAGAGACAAGGCGGTCAAATGAACGGCATTAGACGCCCTTGTGTATTTTATATGCTATGGCAATGGTGTACTGGTGTGTGCTTGCTTTTCAATTACCGGCGTCAAAATTGACGGTACTTATATCTAGTTACCGATCGCGTGCTACCAAGTCGTATCTAAAGATAGCCTGACACACTAAGCGACTTGTGCTTTCCGCACCCAACACTCTAGACCGTCCTCACTTTTTTTCCTCTCGAGATCGTTCTGTCTCGTACCTATCTCCTTTTTTCTCATAAATTTAGACGATCTTCGCCCTCGTACAATTTTTCACGTTTTTTTTATTTCTATAAAAAAATTTGAGTTACAAAAACATTCCTGCGATTTCGTATATATATTTTACAAACTCAAACTTTCGGTTTCGTTTCGGTTATTTTTGTTACAAAGATCTCTTTGAAGCAAAAATATTGAAATTGAAAAAAAATTGCAATCAAAACATGTTGAATTGTTTTTAATTAACTTTTAATTAATTTTTAATATTTTTCAATTGTTTTTTATTCAATGGTAGGATTAAAATGAGAATAATTGGTACATTGAATACTCAGAAGACATAACAGCCGACAATCGAACAAATGGGGGGACAAATGAAATTGATCGGTGACTTTCTTTTGTTGCTTGATTTCTGTTGTGCAAATTGCGTGCATGCAAACGAGCGAGGAAATTTGAACAAGACGCTCTCGAAGAAGCTTTGAAATTCAATACGTTAACGTCAGCCGGAAATTAGAATCGGACATTAAACGCGGTAGGCTATCCTTTCCGTGGCTGATCGGGGTTTCATTTACTCCGCCCAGGGCGGACGCGCGGATTTTCATCCAGCAACAGATGTGAGTGACGTCAAAAGCCGGCGCGTTCTCGGATTATGTCATAATTCAGGCTATTGGGCGCGATCTGCTCAGACGTTGATTTATCGCGCTTATTTGGAGCTTGTTTGTAGCCGTCGTGTCATTTCGTTAACGAATCTCGCGCAACGGACACCCGAACGTGCACTTGAGACGCAAATAGCTCCGTCATAATTCATCCTGTAAACGTGTCGGCTGTTTTATAATCATCCAGAACTCGCGCGATACCAACAGTTACTTTTTGTTCCTTTGATCACTTTGATCATCAATCTTTTCGGCCAAAACAAAAGCTAATTACAGTGACACTCACAGAAGTACTGAATTACAAATGTTGTACAGCTGCTCTGATGTATTTCCAATAACTTCTTTTTTCTCATATCAATCATTTTTAGAATCACTGTTACATGACTGCAGCAAATCATGATTTACAAACTATTCAACATCGACAAACGATATTTCGTAATTTTGCAAACGTTTCCACCTGCAATTATTATTCACAAATGGGAATTATATATATTGTCCCTCCAATTTTTTTCTTTGTTGCTTTCATTTTGTGATGTCTGCTTATAGTTTTACAATGGCACCCACATTTACATACAGTCGTAACAAAAGCCGCGGTCTCAATTATTATACGGCCGTGTAGGGCGAGCGCAACTCTGCAATCATTACATGGGAAACTGCTTTCGTAACACAATCTCCGCCATCCCGATCGCGTGTCAGACTCCACCGCTCGGGCTCACGAGTTTGCAATCGCTGCTCTTGAACGACGTCAAGTTAATCGGGCATTACAAACTCGCCGACGATCCGCTTAGCTCGAGACTAGATTCTCCGATAACCAAAAAGAGAGACCGTTTTCTAATCGTCTTAATTACATTTCTAATCCGGTTCGAACTTTTTGCCGGTATACACACTGTAAAAAGACGCACCAGACAAGGGTCTTAAATTGATCAAAGTCGTTTGAAAGTTTCTAAATTTCAAGACGACGGAATATCTTGAATTAAGAAATTATTATCTTAATTGAATAAGCCATTTCAAAACGTTTCTTGATTTAATCTTAAATTTTGGCGCTGGTGTCTTAATTTAGAACATTTGATCATCTTAAATTGGAAGACCCTATCAAATTAAAATTTAATAAAACATCTCGAATCGACTTAGAAAAGAAAATAATATCTCAATTGGAGACAATTAATTTATTAAAGTGGCAGTTAATCGAATGCATAATCTGGACAAGAAATGGGGGTCGCTAAAATTTGCCTCGGTTGCATTATGAACTGACCTCTCTCTCTTTCTTTTGCACACATTCGAGCAAGAAACAACTGATAATTGGGTTATTACTCCTACGATGGCGACGAAGTGTAACCTAGATTGCGTTTAATCCTTGTTAATAATATGATAACAATTTTCCGTCCCACTCTTTTCGATGGTCTCTTTATTTACCCGAGTTTGCGTCGAGACGAGAAGAGGCGCGCTTGTTCAATAACGAGCACTCCGTTTCAACGAGCGTTTTAATTGTAATCTAAAATCTCAGCCGAATTAGGTGTTAAGTTGTGTCGGTCTCGTTCAAAACTAAATTACACGCTCAATTTGTTATTGTTCGTTGAACAAATAAACATCTCAGCACGATATATAATTTTGTATGGAACTGTCATGCGAACCATGAATTTTTTTCTCTCAATTTTATTGGAATTATTACGTTTGCGAGTTGTTTTTGCTCAGTCTAATTTTCTTTATTTACATCAACATTTCATCCTTGAATTAAAAATTTTTCCAGCCAATTCGCGGTTCGTACGAAATTAATATTTGAAGGAAAAAAAATTGTCGTTTAAGAACTTGCGTAGGGTATTAAAATTGGTATTAAAAATGGGTTCGTGCGAAAAAATGAGTAAATGAAAAAATCAAGATAAATAAATGTACGGATGAAAAAATGAAATGAAAAGAATAATTAAAGCAAACATAAAATTGTGGACATTTGTTTTGTCAGATTGCGATTCTGGAGCTTTTCGTGATCTTTGGCATATTTCTTCGCCACGAGCCTCATTCGCAATATGAAGCGGCAATAGTAACAGCTTCTTCTCTCCATTGATACTAAAAATAGGAGAATGGATTTATCGCGCTCGGATTTCAGACGAATCCGCACGTTCACTCGGTAAAAGCAAACGTTAAGGTGGTTTCATAACTACGTTTTTCGCGAAAAAAACCTTTACACTTTTTATTATACGTTTTGTGGCCAAATGCTTACACCGACGACGCTACTATATACATACAATACTCCAGCCAGAAAAGCTATATTAGGCTCATTTTGCGAGGAAAAAGGTAATATGTACTTGAATTAGATAGCAATCGATACTGATCATTGTACTGATTGAATATGCTTTTATATTTTTTTTTATGTCTTGCTATTGAAGATTATGAATTGAAACGTGAAAAAAAATCTGTTATTTGATTTCAAAATATAGAAAAGATTAATTTAAATGATTATTTATTCGTTAGATATAATATATTGTATATAAAACATATGTCGCATATAAGTAAGCATTAAAATATGAATTTTATGTTTGGATAATTGACAATAACAATTGTACTTTGTTTTATTTTTTTGAAAACTTTTTTTAATTTTTGTTGTAACCGACTGATGAGAAAATAGGTTACATGGAACTCTGAAAAAATGCCTCATCATGATGTCAACGCCATCGCCAAGACATAATTGTATCGAGATATAATTTTTCGAATGAACACAAGTCCGCGCGAAACGTGAAAAGATTGAGAATCAGAAAGTGTTTACAGAACATGACCTAAAAACTGCGTTACGTCATCATAACTAGCAAACATAATTTGCAAACAAATTTCCGGACCTGCGAATATAGTGATAGTGTTGATGTAATTACACGGTTTGTCTCACCAGCGAATTTGAATGAGGGGCGAAGAATTTTGCTCTCTACCGTCAGATGAAAATCATTTTGTAGTGTAGCAAAAAAAATTTTAAAAAAAACTCATAAATCCCACGAAAGGTATATAATTTGAAGTACTTATATTTTCACTGGACACTAATATTGCTGTTCCGGAATAAAAGTAAAACGCGAACACTTTCTCGATAACTATTTTCGATACAATTTCCGTAAATGGCGATTGCTATACAAAAATGTTTTGAAATCATTATTGAAATCGTGAAATTCGCAATCACAGTTTTGTGCACGGTGGAAACACGATGACGCAGCATGTGCCTAAAATCGTCGACTTTTTATTTTTTTTGCACAACGAGACCTGACCGTTACAATCATGCTAAAAATAATGTTCCACGTTCGGCATCATTATAAGCGTGCCCTCTGTTCAGAGCTATAAGATCGTTGGGAAGAGACTAACAACTTTCTACGACAATTCTTTTTTTGCCGCCTCTCTGACAGATGTCAGACGCACGCTCGGCCGTTCTCTTATCAAACGCGCAACACGTTTGCCATATGTAAGGATCGCCGTTTCATATACATCTTGTCAGGAGAAATCGAACAAACGCGAAGGAACGGCGGACGCGCATAAATAAAATATAACGGGATATGATTTTTTAATTAGACTTATGAATTGAATGGAGTCTTTGCAGTTTAATCGAAGAGAGAGAGAGAGGCAAACTCGAAAGTACAAATCGCGCGGTTTCCCTCTGTCCTTTATACCCACCGGTACCTCATCCTTGGTTGAGCGTGAGTCATGCTGGCGTGGGTGTAGGAAACGCTTCATCGCTCTGCAAGAACGGGGACCCGCGTCTTTCAGAAATTCGCGTCGAGGAAACCGTTCACGGTCTCCCCAGTCGGGCGCATCACGTGCCATTTCATGCATTTCGTCACCGCATGACACAGAATGCGTTTCTTTTTTTTTTTCTTCTGAAGCCTTAGAAGTACACATTTTTGATGGTGTCCGACATTTTTTTTTCTTCTTATTGCCCCCAAGCGCAGCGATAGAATTAAATTAAGATGTATAATTAAGATTACTCGGATCTGAGGTAAAATTGAAGTTTTATAGATAAATAAAAATTAAAAAAAAACGTCCTAAATGTTTATTATACTAAAACGCGCAAAGAAGTATTACAAATAAGATAAGAGTGAATAAAAAATGTAGTGCAATGAAAAATGTTGTTTTAGTTGACAGCGATAAAACGCCGCGTAATTAAATATTTATGTCCCAATTTGATAATTGTTAATAGTGATGAGAAATTTAAATTGTAAACAAATTATAATATCGAATAGAAGATGACGAAAATATAAATAATTTGTACGACAAAAAGAATAGAAAAAGTTACATTTTGCAAGATTGAATTTTCATCACGATCATTTATGATGATTGACAAAGTTTTCTATATTTTGTTTAGAAATATTACAGAAAAAGAAATGAGATAAATTGGCGCATGGCGAGTAACGTGTATATATCAGGGTCGTTTGACTGTTAGCTGAAGTTCCGCTCGGTTTATCTCAATCGATGCTGTTGCAAAGGAGATAAGAAAGTGAAACAGTGTTTTTCATTAGCTCCGGTTAAAATTAAATTGTAACTAATGTTTTTCGTGGAGTCGTTAAAAGCATTATTGCAACTTTTCGTTCGTCGATAACAAAAGAAAACTCAAAAGTGATCTTTCATTTTTATTCATCCTTCCCAAGTTGGACGAGATTTGAGTTAAAAAGAGAGAAAATTAAAACCGAATAATGTATTTACCTATTGAGATTGAATCCGCCAACGCGCGATTAAGTTGAGATTTGAAAAATAAAACGAACGTCCAATGTTTCACTAAAGCATTAGATTGTTTTTTGTTCAGATCCTATCACGATCCACGTCATCTCAGACCGAATCTCTCTTTTTTCTTCCCCGACCAGACGCAATATTTGTAAGTCAAATAAAAGAGGAAAACAGAAACCACATGTACGACATTTTTTTATTACTGAGGAGGATCTTGGCCCACTTGAGTTGACAAACAACAGGATTTCTTTATTTGTTTATGGTTAGTTACAAAAAAAATCACGACGTAACATTTTTTTAATGACAAATTTTCTCTGCACATGAAAGCAAATTTTTCATGCGTTTACTCAACGGCATCAGGGCGGGATTGAAAAGATGATGCGAAAATTAATTGTCTGAGTTGTAGGAAAGAACTTCGCGGTGTGTGCTCTCACACGTGCGTATACACAATTAGTAAACACATGCCTGAGCACACTTAATGCACGCATTCGCACTACCCATGTAGAAAAGTCGGTGGCTGGCCAAGACTAACAAACGCGCCTAGCCTGGCAACGTACTGGCAAGCAACCGTCGACGGTCGATATTGACCCA